>JAOYMR010000003.1:22157207-22173315 GCA_025802075.1 Tenebrosternarchus preto | reverse complement strand
CTGTACAGAACCATACCGTCCGCTTCAGTGATGTGGTAATTGTACAGAACCATACCGTCCGCTTCAGTGATGTGGTAACTGTACAGAACCATACCGTCCGCTTCAGTGATGTGGTAATTGTACAGAACCATACCGTCCGCTTCAGTGATGTGGTAGCCTGGCTTGGTGAACTCATTGTGACTACAGTGCTTCACCGTTTCAGATATTGGCTCAGGCAGTTTTTGTTCTTTAACTCCAGATTCCTACGCTCAGATCGTCACCCCTCCCTTCCTCTGCGTCGTCCAACATTCACTGAAGTGCCGTCGTGTAGTTGCTGTTCAGTGGAGTGATGAGAGCCGTTAGAGGCACAGAGATGCTTTGTTTTCTCTCATCTTCCATTACTTATTATTTATTTATTCCTCACAGCCTGACATCTGATGCTAAAGCAACATCTGCAGTGTTCAAACACATCCAGCTAGTCAGTTAATCCAACACTTTCCATTTTAGTTCTTTGCACTGAATCTGTTCTTCTCTCTTTACAGAATTATTTATTACTACTCTGTTACCCTGTAGTGCTCTGCTGAAACTCCCCCCTCCACCCTCCCCATAACTCTCTCACTCTCCTTCTCTTTCCCTCCTGTCCTCTCTCTGTCTCTCCATCCTCCTCCTCTTTTCTCTAAAGCTATGCAGAGCACAGACAGAAGACCCATTACGTCTATGTTATATGAAGCCTCTGTTTTGGGAAGCATTAATCAGTGCTGAAAGACAAAACTAACAGATTTTCTTCTGTTGTGCTTCATTTGAAAACTGAACATTACAGAAGGTTTTACAATAAAGACAATAAAAAAAAATCCAACCTTAACTTAGTGGTTATAACTTAACCGTAGCTGCTGAAGGTTGGAAAATGTCACGGTCAGTTCTGGCATATCAATTTCTGCTCCTTCTAAACTAATGTGATGGTGACATTTGTGAGACGTTTGATGTTGTGATGTGAATCTGCCACTCAGCCTCTATAGGACAAAGCTCTGTTCACCAGCAGGTCGATCTGGCAGGGTGTGTGGTGGGGGCCGGCATGAAGACAAGGCCGTGGAGAGGGACCATCTACGGCGAGGGCCTGAGGACCCGGAACCCCATGCTGCTGATCAGAGACCTGTTTACAGTACATTGTGTGTGCTGTTCTGAATAGCTCACTGATCCTGATACAGTGGTTTTCACCTTGTTCGATAGAACTGTCTGAGTTCATACTAATATGTGAACAGGAAAACCTCTATGCTCTAATTCTAACAGTTTTTTTTTACAGGACTTCTTATTTTCAGCTTTTTAGTAATTTTTTTTCTTGGTATTTAGATTTGAATATTTTTTTTTCTTTACAGTGATGATGTGCAAAACTCACGTGATTTAATAAATATGACTTAAGAAAAATGTTTTGTTCATTATTTAGATTTTTCTTTTTTCTGCCAACTAGGAAAATCTCAGAAATAGTTGATCGTGATTTTTGGTCTGTGCACTGCTGCCGTAGTTTAGTAGTTGGTTTAGTAGTTAGTTTAGTAGTTAGACTGAACTGGAGCCCCACTCTGAGAAGGCTTCAAATGAACTGAATCAAGATGAGTATACAAGAATAACCAAACACAAATTTAATCATTCCAAAAATAATATAACGATTTTTTTCTTATTGGTTATTAGATCACCGTTTTTTGTGAATACCTGTATTTTTGTGAATACTCCATTTAAATTTGTAAACATTCAAGACAACTTGGGTTGAAAAAATCTAAAGTTCACAAGTACAGATATGACCGTTCAAAACACTGTAAGTACAGACATGACCATTCAAAACATTGTATGCTCTTCAAAGTTTAGGTGCAAAGTCAAATGAACTCAGCATTTACAATAAACTGTAAAATCAATTTATATCCAAAATGTCGACCCTTACTAAAGATTTTAGTTTGTAAATAAATCGTTTCTGTCACGAAAGTGAAACACGCGCACAAACGCAAAGCTGCAAGTGTGAAATACTGTTACGCAAACAGTTCTACACCACATAAATAAAGCTTTAAACAGTTAAAGGCGAGTAAACAAAGCTGATTCGCTTCATAGACAAGTTTATAAACTGGTACCGTCTTGGTTTTAGTACAAGCTTGGTCGATAAAACCAGTGATTGAACGCAGGGCACACGTGACGCTCACCAGACGGCGCGCGGCTTGCTGTTACTGACACCAACATGTCATCTAGTTTTAGCCACGTGCTGCGGCCGCGTGGCTTCTCCTGGACTCAACACGAGGTCAGACCTGTGGACACCTGATACACGTGGGAGGCCGTGGGCAACAAATGCATCAGGACAACACCGTGCACAGAATTAAGTTGCAGTGCCCGGATGAATTTGGGAAACCAAATCTGTAACCAGAGCCAGTGTGTGGCGGTCAGGTGTAGAAATCAAACGTCGGGCTGACCTAAAAACACACGCTGAGTTGGGTTGGGTGATAAACGTCTCTGTTAACTTTGCCAGACACTACTGATTTTCTTTCTCGCCGTCAGTGTAGGCCTCATGAGTCTGTTTCTGCTGTCACATTAAGATCACCTCCCGTCAGACAGTCGGCTGGCTAAAACAGGCTGGTTGGTGTAGATGTCCTCCACAGGCAGCAGAAACGTGACAGTCTTGACTTTGGCTCTGAAACGTTAATAACATTCGCATTGAACACTTTCTAGTTTTTAGAATTCTATGTCTACTTGAAGCATTTGAAGTGTTTACAAGGTGACACCTACAAAGTCGTATCATGATGTACCTGTTTTTGTTGACGTACTGCTGGAGCGTGCGCCTGCTCGTCACCTTTTCCTTGGCGTTGTTGCTGTCATCTCCAGCCCAGCTGCTATTTACCGTATCGCCGTCATTTCGATTATTGTGGGAAGTTTCGCTCTTACGTGGAGCATTAATGTTGTTCGAAGACACTGAATACCTCCGGACCGTCATGATCATGTTTTCTACTAGACAAGAGAAACATAAACACTTAAATACCGAAAAAAGTTCAGGTTTTCTAGCCAAATAAACTCATTTTGTGGTTCCTCCGCACTTTTCAGTTTGTACGAGTTCGCATTTACCTTTATTCTGTCCTTCCAGCGCCGGGGCCGATATGTTCCGTCGTAAGTTAGCATGAAGTGGGTTTTCCCGTTGAGATTCTGCAAGCAGCGACTCCGACTGGTCTGACCCCGAGGGCGCGCGGCTGAGCTGCCCTCGGAGTACCTTGTTCTCCGACTCTAACTTTTTTATTTCGTTCTGCATCTCCGCGATCACCTGCGCGAGGCTCCGGCTACTCTCCATGGTGCTGAAACACCTTTCGACTTCCGCCAACGGCACGCGGACTGCCTTATCTGCCTCAAATACAGCTTAGTCGGTGTCCGTGGTACTCTACCCTCGGGTCCATTCGCGTGCCCCTCATACTAGTCCTCTCATTTTGAATGTTTCAATCTCAGCCGCGATCGGGAGATTATGTCGCCTTTCACCAGTTATACAGCTGAGAAGGTTCGGGTGATCGGCCTTCTGGGACGAGGGACCATGTTTTATTCATTACCGACAGATATTGAGTTTCGCGGATTGTTTTGTTTGGAAAGCCCCACAGGGAAGCGAAATCTTTGCCTAGCTCATGTTGAGAGGATACATAACATTTGATTTAGAGAGCATCATTAATGTTCCAACGAAGAGGAAAATCCATCAAGTTTTCATCGAGCGCGCAGATAAAGCAGAGTGATTACCCTAATGGTAATCGATGCGATGTCTCTCTGCTTTCTCAAAGACCTAAAATATTCATCATGTCAGTCAACGTAAAGGAGCAATAAATTCAGGGGGAAAACGCTGATGAGAAAAGCTTTGTTTTTCTTTCTTGACGTGAACAACAACAAAAAGAGATATCTTAAACACAAACGATCTTATAACATTTGTTTACCAGTCCTCGTGACTCAAGGGCGTGTGTATTTACAGTTGCATATTTATCTCATGTGTTTGTGATCCTCTGGCTATTTTTATTATAGGTAAAATAGCAATATGTGCCTTTACTTATAGACTCTATCTGAATGGCACACACTGCTTGTCACAACCCTCACAAAATTTGAAACTGGATAATAATGGAACTATTCTGACCCATTTGTCTATCCATCACTATTTGGCCTTTGTCCAACACATCAACTTCAAGAAGTGACTGTTCTCCTGTTGCCTGATACATCCCAACCTGTAACAGGTGCAATTCTAATGAGATAATCAGTGTTATTCACTTCACCTGTCAGTGGTTTTAATGTTGAGGCTTATTGGTGTACCTGCACGTTCTGATTGGTGTACCTGCACATTCTGATTGGTGTACCTGTATGTTCTGATTGGTGTACCTACTAGGTTCTGACTGGTGTACTTCCATGTTCTGAATGGTGTACCTGCATGTTCTGATTGGTGTACCTACGAAGATTATTCATGTCACCTTATTTGTAAATAAGAGTATAGACTTTCTAAATCCTAAAAATTTAGAAAATCTAAATTTTCTGTATCATCTGTTGAAGTCAAAAGGTAAGAGAGGTTTTCCTGCTTTGTAACACTGATTTCAATAAAGACATACTGAGACCAGCGGTAAGCTATTCTTCACAGAGAGGCAATGGTGCATGGCCAGTATTCAAAAAGATACTTTCCTAACTGTCATTAGATCACCTGACCTTTTCCAGCATCATTAGTACCAACATTACCAGCATTGGCACTAAAACATAAAACAGCTTAAATGCCAAGACAAAAAAAATCAAAGCATATTCGAAAATGTAACAGACATGTAATGAAAGTAGATTAATCACAAGATCTGTAACTGCCTGTAATTAGTACCCTTGTTTTGGGATAACAGTCATATCAAAGTGGCTGACTAACAGGATGTTGTGTTCTGATCCTGAAGGGGTCAGAGGTGTTACAGACACTGCCCTCCGACTCCAGCGCAGGAACAAAAAAAACAAAAACCAAATCTAAAACAAGGAAGCAAACATGTTTGATCCTCCCATGAAAAACACCCTCTCAGCGAAACAAAGATAAAGAAATGCAAAACGTACAGCAGTACAGGGAAGGTGTGAAACGGCCTCCATGCAAAGAGTCCTGGCTGAGCCGCGGTCACTGAAGGGCTACTTTCCATTTTAAATAACAGCCATGCAAATTCTGCCCTGCACAGATCAAAGGCACCAAATACTGGACAGGCAAGAGAACACATGCACCTTCATATTTGTCCTTTATCTCTAAATAAATGCAAACGTAAATAAGCTCTTGATTCTTGGCAACACACAGGACTGCATGACATTCAGCAATAATGGCACTCGGACCATATTAACGTCGGGAGTTAAATGTTGTCATTTGTTGGTGGAGGCAACAGGTCATCAGAGTTGATGCAATACTCTCTACTCCAGAGATGTTTCAGTGAAACACAGACTGGGTTTCATCACTGCTGTTCTGAATCGGTCTCAAAGAAGGTCAGCAGTGCGAGACACCTGATTCCACCATGTTTTCCCCTCTGGCTATGAATCATGCATGACTCTGTCTGTGGGAGAAAGAAACCCTATCACTCTGATGTGAGGCCTGATGTCCATGCCAGAGGAGTGTGTGTGTGTGTGTGTGTGTGTGTGTGTGTGTGTGTGTGTGTGTGTGTGTGTGTGTGTGTGTGTGGTGTAGTAGTAGTTGCATATAGCGATGGTACAGATGGTACAAGATGCTACAGATGGTGAAGGGTCTGCTGTCTGGTTTAGAGACCCTGCACATGTTCTTATATCTTACATTAATTCTACTGCTTTTGAACAAACTTTATACAAAGACTGTAAATTGGAAACAGAAACAGTGTCCATTAACAGGTTTAAACTCCTTGATGTTACAATGCATACAATTCCTTTTACACCCTATCTCATCAAACCTATTAGTCTGTACTTGTATACCTGTATATTTGATTACTGTATACAGTTTATACATGCATTCATGCTAACAGGTGTTTTTCAGGTGTAACGCAGGTGAGTACAAACCCAGTAGTGCAGGAATAATCGCAGGATCACTTAACCTGTTTCTATAAGCTGTGTTGCACAAGGCTTAGCATGAATTAGTAAACTGTACATCTGTGCTGTGATTACAACACAGAAAAAATGTTCAGAGAGGGTTAGGGTTAGGGTTCTGTGAGGGTCAGGGTTCTGAGAGGGTTAGGGTTCTGTGAGGGTTAGTGTTCTGTGAGGGTTAGAGTTCTGTGAGGGTTAGAGTTCTGTGAGGGTTAGTGTTCTGAGAGGGTTAGGGTTCTGTGAGGGTTAGAGTTCTGTGAGGGTTAGAGTTCTGTGAGGGTTAGTGTTCTGAGAGGGTTAGGGTTAGGGTTCTGTGAGGGTTAGGGTTCTGTGAGGGTTAAGGTTATGGTTCTGAGAGGGTTAGAGTTCTGTGAGGGTTAGTGTTAGGGTTCTGTGAGGGTTAGAGTTCTGTGAGGGTTAGGGTTCTGTGAGGGTTAGGGTTCTGTGAGGTATTTGTCTTAGGGCAGCTGTATTACACACATATCTGTCTGTATTAGTCCCATACACTCTCCTCTGACAGGACGCAGCAGGAAGTCCCTGGTTAAACACCCTGCTTTCAGTATGGGTTTGGTCGTTTTAGAGCCACGTTAAAGCCAGGAAGGCCTCTTTGATGCACTTTGCTTTGAAGTCATTATAAATGGGCCATTGCTCCTCAAGGAAACCTGAGGTTTACTGAAATGAGATGATGTCAGATCAGAAGGTAACAGAGTTAAGATACAGCCATATAGTGAGGTGTTTGGACTATCAAGTTGAGCTAGAAAGTGCTCATCAAACTCTCTTAAAGTTTTGGTTATACATACAGGAAGATCCTCTGTGGAACTCTAGAACGCTCCAATTATTTTTTGTCTTAAAAGGGGTTCTGGACAGGGAACTATAAGACATAGTTAAGTCCAGTACATGTATAATACACTGTAAACAGAATAAAACACAAAAACTGCAGGATAAATAATAATAAAATTCAGTGTTACGTTGCAAATTAGGACATAGATTAGTGAGTTCTGTATAAACCCAGTCTAGCACTTTCTAATCCGATGATCAGAAACCTGCTGAGCGATGCATTCCTCATGCAACCGTGTCAAAAGGGAAACAGCTGTACTTCTGTAGCAGGTCTAACAGTTGTTGTGACAGCGCTCTCGGTTATATGTTTCCCAGTTAATTCAGTCGTAACACGATCGCGCGATTCCCTGATGCAATTGTGTTTAATAAATTCGTTCTTCTTTTGAAACACAATTCGCTTTTGTCACCTATTTTTCGGAAGATGGACTTTATAAAGTGCGGATCGATCTCACGGCGCCTCTTCATCGGACGGTTGAAAAGCCCGGCAATTATCTATAATTACGCCTCGCGTAAAGAGCCCGGGGAGCGCGCGGCTGGATAATAGCCACGTGCAAAGCTTCTCACTCGCAACAATAAAGCGAGAAACGTGTGGAGCTCGTGCTCGCTAATACAGATGGAAATGTTATTTATGACCGAGCTGGTATAGGAGGAAAACCAATGTGTCCAAAAGTTACTTTAAAAGTTATTTTTGGCGTGAATTTGGTAACAGTTGCAAATGCAAATGTAGTTCAACGGGCTCACAAATCTTCCTGATGGCAGAATGCGAAGTTATTTCTTTCCAGTTGAGCTAAATTCCATGTATAGTTTGCCGTGTGAAGTCAGATAATTGTGAGATTATTTGCTCAAGACGTTTTTAGTGAGTTAAGCGCAACATTTTTTTGCCTCCACCTCTCACGTCAGTCCGAAACATTTTAATGTGTAAAATATTCGGTTTGGACAATATGTAATACTTTTGATGTTAAAACCATTTGTTAAGTTTTCCATATCATATCAACTACTAATTTACTGAATTTTAACTACTATGAAAATATTGATAGTTTCAAAACACAGTAGCTGCAATCGCAGTTGCAAAAACGTTTTGAAATCCCCGTTTTCTCTGATGTCTGATGCATTATTCACCTATCGAGCCGTTAGCAGTGTAGCTCCGCCCACATTCATTGCAGGTCTCAGGCATCTACTCCGAGTTCTTTTTGAATGCCATAATACAGGATAGCCAATCAGAACAGAGCTTATATATCCGTCTTAAAAGCACCACAGCAGAAAGTGCCCGTTTCATTCTAGGGGAAAAAGAGAGGTTGTGTAAAAATGAATTATGACAGTTTTTGGAACATAATGCCACACAAACTTTGGTGGACATCAAAGAAAGATTTAAAAAATTGTATGATGTGGGCATTTTAAATTCCAAACCAAACCCTACCACAGATGGCTTTGATACACAGTATTCTAATTAAAGACATCACACATGACAGCTAGATCAAAAACCTAAGAACTAAACATGTCAAATTTCTGTTACAAATGTTAAAACACAAAGATTAAAATAATTTTGGTTGCATCTGCAGAGTTGTTTAGACTTGCGCCGACTCAAGACATTTATTCAAATGTTATACATAAAAGCTCAATTCATTTCCTTTTTTGCATTTAATTTATCGAAACAAAAATCATATATCGTTTTTTGTATATATAAAATGACCATTTTAAATATTATTCTTATTTACAGTATATGAAATACTGTACAGGAAATAACACAATCAAAAATGTTATAAAACAGTAACAGTTCGTTTCCAAACTGTGAAAAGTACGGACGTTATGTTAGATTACAACACTGCTTTGATGAGCAAAAGTTTACATTCATACAGGAAAAAACAACATTGTACTGAGTTACATGAGAAGATACTGAAATATGGCGCCCTTTCTGTTCTTACAGCAGAGCCTCTAACATGTCCAATAAAAAGTTCACATCTGGTTGCGGTAACGTAAAAGCCCTCTAGCAAGTTTGAAACAAAGTTATTTGCTTAGCTGAACACACCTCACACTAATTAAGGTCACTGTTTTCTAGAGGAACAAGGTCTTGGAGAGAAGGCATATGTGAATGTGTGTGTGTGTGTGTGTGTGTTTGTGTGTGTGTATGTTTGTGTGTGTGTTTGTGAGAAGTTGTAGGCTTGGAAGTACAGGAGAAGATGTACTGTATCCTTCAAAACCAATAACAGAGCAGCTCAGCTGCCTAGACTGATGTCCATAGGACCTTGAACAATAACAGTTTCAGTTTTCTGGAATAAATCCATCTGCTTCTTTTTCCCCTAGTTCATAAAGTCACAGTTTCCTCTTGAAGTCCAAACTGACAGCAACACTGAAGTGCAGCCATTTTGGTCCACAGTGAAGCAGTTTCCAGAACAATCACTGGCAACCTAGAAGGTGCTGGAGCGATCTGTCCCTGGCTGTCTCGTATGTGGGATCTTTACGAGTGAAGGACAGACAAACACACACACACACACACACACACACACACACACACACACACACGCACACACACAAAAACAAGCAAACATCTGGTTAAGGGAAATTGGCAATGATTTAAACACAAAAGTTATTACAAGCTTCATAGTTCAGTTTTGGTATTTTTCACATATCGGTTTTGTCTACCTTGATTATTCACATTTATTATTTCAAGTGACCTGATCTGTCTGTAACATGAACACATCTGTTCTCCAAAACAGTGCACATCTGTCTGTAACGTGAAAACATCTGTGAGACGATTCATGGTTTTGAAACTGCACAATGGATTCACTAGTATCTCATGTTTTTTGCTCTGTAATACGACAATCACTTCTGGAAATAAAAATCCAGGCAGCTACTCTGTTTATCTGTCCCTCACAGCGCCTGGTGTCACTGCTGTTTTATGAGCTTCGTTGTTGT
The DNA here is from genome assembly GCA_025802075.1 of Tenebrosternarchus preto. Taxonomy (NCBI): domain Eukaryota; kingdom Metazoa; phylum Chordata; class Actinopteri; order Gymnotiformes; family Apteronotidae; genus Tenebrosternarchus; species Tenebrosternarchus preto. Next base: position 22,163,544 of record JAOYMR010000003.1, on the reverse strand, counting down.
TTTGACACCATCAGCGCTTAGATGCATAAGAATATCAACATGAATTCCAGTCTCACAGACTCTCATTCCAACACATATGGTTATATGGCCACAAAAAAAAAATCTGGTTTGATCAAATCCCTATTCAGGCTGGTAACCTGAATGTAGTCAAACTCTTGAGTCTTAAGAATTTCCAACATGTTTGTGTTCACAGTAAATGCACAGCAAAAAAAAAAAAAAAACTACAGGTGTTGAATTCTATTAAAACTGTGCAGTTATTCCATCACTGGTGATTTTACGTAGGCAATATATTACTATTATTACTATTAGTACCACTCTCCAGGTGAAGTTACCCCTTCTGAGTGTGTAATTCTTTGTATTTCCTATACCTTGTTTGCAGTGAAGAACTGTAATCAAATACAAATCAAATGGGCAAGAGATCTGGAAATTCTGATCTAGAGCCACATGTAGTCTAGATCCAACCCAGGGTCCAGAGTGACGCAGAGATATTCACTACTGCTCCTGCTTCTGCTGGCACTCATGAGCTGATCATAAAGCTTGGTCAGATGTGTCAGAGAAGATGAAACACTCCACTGTACACCTCCCTGCCTTCAATCTTTCCTGTCTCAGTTATGTCTCTAGCATTTGATACACACTCCTATCCAGAACGACATATTTATCAGTAGGACAGTTGTGTGTGCTCCCTGAGAGCTGAAACCATGACCTTGGTGATGCAGACACCTTGATCTACCTGCTCTATCAGGCAAAATACTGTGACATTGTGGACACACACTCACAACAGAACAGGCTCTCCTGTTTACAGCTTAGCAACGTGTGTGAGTTAAAGAACAGCTTAGCTACGCGTGTGACTTAGATTAGCATCTTAGCTACACGTGTGACTTAGATTAGCATCTTAGCTACGCGTGTGACTTAGATTAGCATCTTAGCTATGCGTGTGAGATTTAGCGCCGTGGTGAGGTAACGAACCGGTTCATTCATAATGGCTGAAAGCTCGACCAGCATGTCTCGGTAATGGGCCCTCATCTCCTCCTGATACTCCAGCTGGTCCTCCTTTATTAGTCGTTCATTCACATCAAGGGCCTGGCCGCACGCATCTGAAAACTGCCTGCAGGGGGAGATAGAGAGACCGCGGGTTTTCACACCTATCACCATTGTGTGCTTAACTAGGTTTTGTGTTGAAATCCTTAACAGGTCTGAGTTGAGAAAGGTCAGAGTTCACTGTGAAGGTACTGCGCTCAAGCAGAGTCAGACTGAGGTGTACCTGAAGATCTCTTTCAGCAGCTTGACCTGGTTGTCTGGGTATTTCTTGGCGTTCTTCTCCTCCAAAAAGGCCCGAGCGTAGGCCATGGGTCCCGCGTTCACCTGCAGAAGGAGTTCAAGATGCTGAAATCTAGAACATCTATCACCGTATATGTAGAAGTAAGGTGAGGTGGGAAGGAGCCACAATGAAGGCCTTGTTAGCCATGCACTCAGTGTCAGCATCAAAACTCTTATAGTAAACATATTTAACAGAAGCATGTGCTGTGTATGTGTGAGAGTGAGAGTGTGTGGTGTGTGAGTGTGTGAGTGTGTGTATGTGCGTACCTTCACACTGACACTGCCCTGTAGTTTGAGCTGCAGGCGGATCATATCCACGTCGTTGGCACCACACAGCTGGTTCAGCTCCGACACCTTGCGGCTCATCTCGTCGATGGCGACCTCGATGGGGTTCATCTCCGTACTTTCATGCTTCACCACCTGGATTCGCTTCTTCAGGTACGGGAACGTGGAGCTTGCTATTGGACAATTAACATCCATGAAACGATTAACATTGAAGTGATCAAACTACTGAACAAAAAACATTAAAAGACATTTGTAGTAAAAGCTGTTTCGATGAAAATTTAAATTATGGACAGTTTGGACAGAGTGGGTATGTAACATCTGAATCTGATCATTTGGTTTGGACTGACTGGTTAGGATGGTTCGTCGTTTGCACTGTTCCTCCACATCACCATGCTTCTTGCCAGAGAGGGTGAAAGGCGTTTCGAAGACGAAGCGGTTGATGTTGTGGTGGCGCTCGAAGTCCGTCCTCTTCTCCTGTTGCTCCTTCTCATCAAAGTACGGCAACACATACGTGACCTGGATGTAGGCGAACTTGGGCTCCAGGTCTTTGGGGTTCACCTGCGCCACAACAAACATGGTGTTACACAGGCAGCTAAGAACCTCTGGTATCTCCTCTAAAAAGCTCTGGTGTCTCCTCTAAGAACCTCTGGTATCTCTTCTAAGAACCTCTGGTATCTCCTCTAAAAAGCTCTGGTATCTCCTCTAAGAACCTCTGGTATCTCCTCTAAAAAGCTCTGGTATCTCCTCTAAGGATCTGATGAATTTACAATTAAAGTTCTGAATGAGAAAAAAAGCTTTAGTTTCAAAAAACTGATGTTTTGAGAAACTGAGATCTAATGAAGGATGGAGGTGAGAGAAGAGGTGGGTCAGGCTGACCACCTTGTTGGAGTCCTGGATCATTTTGACGTTGTCTGCTCCAAACTTGTCCGAGTAGAGTTTGAGAAGCCTCTGAGAGATCTCAGAAAGCCCTGTGAGCTTCGGCTCCTTGTAGATAAACTCCTTATTCTCCTCCTCTTCAAAGAAGGTCTGCCAAACACATTATTATTATTAATGCCGCTGTATGTGAGAGAGTGAGTGTGTGTGTGTGTGTGTGTGTGTGAGTAGCTGTGTATGTGGGGGGTAGTGATAGCTCAGGTAGTGTTCCATACAGCTGTGGTGTGTTCTCACTCTGATGGAAACACAAGTGAGCTGATCTGACATTAGAGGGACCCATAAGCTGAAGCACTGTGATTAGTCGGGCCTTAATGACAGCATGGACTAACCTGCCTTCAGGAGTGACACCTGCACTTGAGCTCCCTCTACTGGAGGAGGGGCTTCTGCCTAACCTGAAAATGTCCCCATGCTTTTCTTCTGTATCTACAAACCCAGTACCACTCACTATTCCACATACTAAGAAATACTTGGGGTTAGGCACCGTCATAAAATATTTGAGGTTAGGCACCGCCATAAAATACTTGGGATTAGGTACCGTCATAAAATACTTGAGGTTAGGCACCGTCATAAAATACCTGGGATTAGGCACCGTCATAAAATACTTGGGGTTAGGCACCGTCATAAAGTACTTGGGTTAGGCACCGTCATAAAATACTTGGGGTTAGGCACCGTCATAAAAGGTTAATATGAGGAACACAAGGCAACGCATATTCACACCATTCAGAATATGTGTGTGTGTGAAAATATAAGCAAATATTAAATATAACCAAAAATTAAAATGTAAGCAAATATTAAGCTGTTTGGAAGAGAGCGGGTGGTTAAACCAGGAAAATGGGAAGAAAAGGTCAGACACAGGAAGACAAAAGAAAAGTAAAACTTACCACTGCCTGAAACACAAACCCAAGGGAGAAAAGAGTAGATGGAGATTTAAAGACACTGACTTCTGTGATGATGTTTAGGGATCATCTTCAAAAAACTGACAAATCTTAAAAAAGTAGCAGTGGACACAGCAAGGCCGAGGACCTTGTCCTGTTCACCTCTGTGCCAAGTCTCATGTACGTACAAAACTGCACTGTGATTTTGTAAAAGTTGACTTTTTGTGAAAGTTTACATCATAAACTGAGGAAGACTTCCCTGATGTCCAGTGGTGCATGCTGGGCTTTTTACTGTTTCACTAGACAGGAGACACTGAAACCCAGCAGCTGGGTAACAAGCTTGTACTATGTGCTTCCTTCAACACCACTTACCTGTCCGTAGAAAGCCACCCGATAGTATCGGCCAAACAGACGTTTTTCTGAGTTCACTACCTCCGTCACTTTCAGATAAGAGCGGTGAATATCGTAGTACAACTCCGACAGCCTCTGAAACACATGTAGCTTTTTTTTTTAGCATTCTGAAAGCAGGACTGGGCTCCAGCAGCTCTCCTCCACCGACTCACCTTGAAGTCTCGTCGCTTCTCAAAGACGGCAATTACGGGTTTGTTGATGTCGGCTATGAGCTCGTGTCTCTCGGACTTCCACAGGTAATCCACACACAACTCCAGCTGCTCCACCAGTGTGTCCTGGGAGCAAAAAGATCCTCAGGTGGAGACTAACATCTTCACCCCATCAATGACAGATCTACACTTGCAGATATACTCATTCCATTAAACTTCACTTTATTTCAAGATGTTCAGAACACTTAATCTACCTTCTGCAGTTTTTAAAGCCAAAACATATCAGAAAAGATTAAAATGTTTGTGTGATGCTAATTCCTAATTTAGCCAATTTGATCTTGGGTGTGGTCCTAATATTCTAATGACCACGTTTGATTGACAGCCTGCTGTCTTGGCCTTGCAGCCTCTTCTATACTATTCCAACAGAGCTGGTTATAATGAGGGAGAATCAGAGTAACACAACTGCACAGAGCCACAGACAAGGCTAACGGTGCTAAAAATCCTGTCCATCTGTACATACATTACAGTTACAAGGCTAACAATGCTAATAATCCTGTCCTCTCCAGATACGACTTGTTCATGGGTGCTGATGGAGTGACAGGATTTCATGTTTCTATCAAGATGAAAATCAAACTCTAGGCGTCGACACACAGTGTTAGTTTTAATTACAAAATGCATAGCCTTCTCTGCAGAGTGAATTAGCCTAGCGCTGACTTTGTTTTTCTACTTGTTTTCAGTGTGGCCTAATCTAACATTCCATGATCCATTTTACAGTTAATTCATCACTCTACATACGATGCAATCTTGGTGTCACTACAAACAAACTTTATAAATGTACATCGAGTGTAAGATACACCTGGTTAGAACAACCTCACAGACTGAAGCTCCCGGGGTCTTTTATTATGAAGGACAGGGTTCTAACCCAGCATCATCAGCAGAGTTCTAAGTATATGGATGAGCTAACAGCTTTTCTGGTGTGATGGAGTGATTCCAGGTGGTTTACCTCAGTGTAGGGTGTGTCCTGGCTGCCCGTGTCCTCTTTCATGGCCCCCTCCTCTTGCACGTTGGGGGAGATGCTCAGGAACGCCGCCCAGCCCATGTTGAAGGAGGCTGCAAAAGAAGAACACCAGGGTGGAGACAGGCGCTTCCACCAGGACGGCCATGCCAGTCCTCATCTGTTCTACTCTGTCCATCTCATCACGCTGTTCATCATCAGTCCAGTGTTACATTTATCCATCTATCTGTCCATTCAGTCACCATTTAAGAATCCCACCAACCACTCACTTATGCATTCAATCAAACCCCAGTCAATACTTTTGTGAATCTGAGCTAATCGTGTAACTGAGAGTGTTATAAAGATATCCAGTGTTAGCAGAGAACCAGTCCACGCTGCCTAAGGAATAGTGAGACAAGTGCTGCAGTGGAGTGTAGGGGGCTGGTAATGGAGAGGACGGAGTTTATGTCAGCGCTGTAGTGGAGTGTAAGGGGCTGGTAATGGAGAGGACGGAGTTTATGTTAGCGCTGACAGTGGAGTGTAAGGGGCTGGTAATGGAGAGGATGGAGTTTATGTCAGTGCTGCAGTGGAGTGTAAGGGGCTGGTAACGGAGAGGATGGAGTTTATGTCAGTGCTGCAGTGGAGTGTAAGGGGCTGGTAACGGAGAGGATGGAGTTTATGTCAGCGCTGGCACAACCAGCTTCATTCACACTCACTGTGTTACAACAGCGCTCAGCAAAACCCCAGCACACGCTGAAACCCAGTACACACAGCGCCACAGAAGAAACCAATACGGTCTTCAAACTTTAATGGCTTACAGCACATGTGCTCAATCTCTGATATCGTACCTCTCAGAAAGGAATCAGATGTACAGGTTGCCTGGACGAAGTGTTCAGAACCAGAGACACAGATCCTGGCGGCGGACCGATTCTGGTCTCGTTCGTAAGAACTTTTACCACATAAACTACCTCAGGATCTCGGAAGCAAATCTACTGTTCATTCATAAAGCCTCTGAATGAAAAGCTCATCTGAGAGGCACTACGAGGTGGAGGGTCCTCTACTGCACCTCCAGGGGGCAGTTTTCAGAATGACAGGGTGGGTGCAGGCACACTCACTTTCTCCTTCTCGGGGGGTTAGTAAAGGGCAACAGTTAATCACACCGGCCTCCTCGGCCGCCGTGCTCGAGATCCGCTGCCTTTCAGGCTTCCAGTAACCTGTGGTTCAGAGGGGTAGCAGTTTAACACAGACTCACATCCAGTTTAACACAGACTCATGCCCAGTTTAACACAGACTCATGCCCAGTTTAACACAGACTCACATCCAGTTTAACACAGACTCACGCCCAGTTTAACACAGACTCACATCCAGTTTAA
>JAOYMR010000003.1:22111944-22128445 GCA_025802075.1 Tenebrosternarchus preto | reverse complement strand
ACCTCCACCTCCCCGCATCCCAGTCGAAGACGCAGCTTTGCTTCCTTCTGGATCATCCAGTAAACATTTTGCAAGGCTCTGTACTTTCGTTGTTTACAGTGTGCGCACAAAGTCTTGCCTGACACGCCGGACTCCTCAGCCGGTTGATTTACTGTGTGTTGTGCAATGGGAGAAAGCACACTGCCCTGCAGCAATTCTGCTTCACTCAAACAGGCTCTGGTTCTTTGTCACTGCTGAGAAGAGACACATTGCTGACGCATTAATGCCGTGTGTTATCAGTTTCTCAATGTACTTTCCAGATGCAATGTATGTCCTGTTCCAGTTATGCTAAGAAGTTAGCCAAGACTACTCCAATATTTGTAGCCACTCATCAGCACACGAGGACTGTATAGTATGTGTGTGTGTAAATAAGTGAATGCATACCAGTTTTAAGCAGTTAGTCAGTCCATGGGGAGCCTCTGTTCTCACAGGAACTGATGGTTCGTGGGTTCTGAGGAGGGAGGTGATTGGTGCAGAGCGGACGTGTGATGTATAGGACTGACGACGGAGTTTCTGATGATGCAGATTAGCCCCTGAGACAGGACGTGGAGCAGGACGTGGAGGGGCAGGGACGCAGGCCGCCGGAGACACTGGGGTCTCAGTGATGAGAGAGGAGGGGGGCGGGAGAGACAGACCAGTGCTGAAGGACGTGGAACGGCAGGGACAAACTTAAGGGAGACGGAGGGAGAGAGAGAGAGAAAGCGAGAGAGAGAGAGAGAGTGTAGAACAAAAATGAATAGAAACCCCCTGTAACCTTCCACCAGAAGGTCAAACTGGGAGGAGCAAAGATCAGACAAAGGCAGGAGATGACCTTTTGTTATACTGAAAAAATCTGCAGTACTGTTATCCTGAAGAATTATACTGATGAAGCGTCCACTAAAGTTCCCGACACTACGTGCCACTAAATCAGAATGGCAAAAACAATCCCAAAGGAAAGCCTTACAGTACTGTAGGCATGTCTGCAGTCTGCATCACTTCTGGGAGAATTGTGATTTTGCCCAATGGAATGAAGAACAAGGAGAAAGCGCCTCGACTCACGTCATCGGTCGAGCCGCAAACTGGCCCCGCCCCCACATATCGAGAACGAAATCCGCACGGGCTCAACGGTTAATGACGCCGTTACGTCAGTCCCGTGGGTCGATCCGAAGTGCCGGGCAGGCAAACAGCCCTGTGCCGGTCTTCAGCTCCAGAGTTTGCAGTTCACAAGAGGGCACCTGAAAAAGAGTGCTATCGCCGTGGCGACCGAGGGTCTGATCAAACGGTAGGGGTGTGCTTGGGCGTGTTGAAGTGTGTGTGCTCTTCTAACAGAAGGCAACAACACTCTGTGTTAATCTGTAACTACACACACACACAGGCAATCAGGTCTGACCAAGTCACTATAGAAACAGTGAGTGTTAAAAAGACACCATGGATATACATGGCCTAATTAAATTAGCTAAATTAGCCTTCAAGTCATTAGGCCTTATCTGTGTCATTATTTTCTCAGATATTCCTACTCCTTTTTCCTTCTTTAAATAGCTCGTGACATGTTGTTCACATACACACCCTCATGCAGACACACACGTACACACACACACACACCCCATACATATCGATGGAGAACGTTGAATGTTGTACATGCATTCATTCAACAAACGAGTATGTAAACAAACCTTCTCAGACACACCTTGGAAATGTTACAATAAAACATGTGGAGTCCTTTGGTTTTCAGGATGTCTTCAGTGTCATGCCATGCCCCTCCCCCCCTCCTCCTCCCCGTCCAATCAGGTGCAAAGCATATGATAAGTTTGTGATAGCCTGCTGACCTCTGTGGGTTAAACCGCAGCAGCGCTGTTATAATCAGTGATGGCCTCACCATGTTCTCTAAGGTTTCAACATCTCAGTGCTAGAGTCCATGTGCCATTACAGCTTTCTCTGTTTCCAGAGAAAGGATGTCAACAGACACGGCACAGGCAAAAGGAGAGGGTGTGTGTGTGTGTGTGTGTGTGCAGGCATAATGTAGGCCAGGTTAATGTGTGATAGGGTGCTCCTTGAGAATTTAACAGACAACGTTGTGTGTTTGAGTGGTGAAGGTGGGAGAAGGCTGGTCAGGGTCACTGTTAGATAGGGCTCCTCAAATATCCTTTTATTAACACATAACACACCTTTTTAAAGTGCATGTGTGCTCTCTCGCTAGCCCTGTATCTTCACGTGTCTTGTATCTTCAAGATAGTTTCTGTATAACTACACACGCCATTTTAGTTCATATTAATTCAACATTTCAAAGAACGCGCTACAAATTGGTAATGCTGAAGAAACATTTAATAGTACAATCTTACTTCTCCTCTCTGTATATGTTCAGCTGGAAACAAAAAGTTCGGCTAGAAACAAAAATGGTTTCAGCATGTAATGATGTTTATAAAAGCCACTAATTGTACCAGAAGGAAACTGAGGAGCGTTTTTTGATGAAGTAATTTCATTTGCAACAATATGTTTGTCCTTTGTACAACAGTCTGGGATTTTAATTAGTAACTATTGCCTACTTCGTCCAAATGATTGTTACAAATTATCAGTAAACGTTACACACAATTAGCTATTAAACAAACATTATTCGGTGTTTTTAAATGCAAGTTTATTAAGTCATACTACTAAAGACAGTTGTTTATGATTCATTGTAATAGTTAACACATGTTCAAACGCAAAGCTGACAACATGTCCGAACTTGCTCCTCAGCGCACAGACCTGCACACATCAAGCGACCATGACGAAACGCGATACAAGGTGGTGCAGTTGCTTAATTTATGCCTCATCAGAATAAAAAAAAAACCTTTAGCGCCATCTTTTGGTGGACAGAAGAATGTGCCTGCGTGAAGCTAAACTTTCCACTCATTCCGCAAATTGACAAACGTGGACGTTTTACATTCTACAATTTTATTTACGTGACGTCCTTTGAACAGACATTAACGCAGAGATTCGTATTGTTCTACTGTATAGGCTATGCATGAAAAAAGAAAAAAATATTGTAAGACAAACAATATATCATGACCGTGCAGCACTGCGTGACTCCCCAAATGAAAGGTCAAATTTACAATGTGAAAAAAATACATAGAAGTTGAAAAACAAGGCTAATTATATGGACTGCCGAGAAAACAGGGTTATAAATCCAAGACTTGGTTAAACTTGCTACAGCGGCTTGTCGTGGTACTCCGCGTTACAGGAGAGTGTCTCTGATGAACTGAAAAGGGGGAAAAGCAGCATGTTAAATAAACCTAAATATTACACTGGAAGTTTTTTTGATGTTTGCTTTTTGGTTGTTTGTTTAGCAAATCTGAATTTTAAAAGTCCGTGACAATGCAAAATAAACCAACAGAATTTTAAACCAATCAAACAACAAAGTGACGCTTACGTCATCCAGTGAAAAGCTGGCCATCATGCAGTCACAGGGCAAATTTATCATTCGGTGAGACCGAAAGCGATCTAGAATAAGAGAAACCAACGGTTTAAAAGCAGAGATGGACAGACTACATGAAATTAACTTTAGGTCGATTTGATAAGAAACTATACGATGATATGACACGTTACGATACCCTGTGTCTTATGCCAAGGCGTTTCATTGTACTTTTGTGATCTGTGCTTTGGACCATATCTCTGTCACTGTGCATCCTAAGATCAGGGGAACTCCGCTACGCGTGTAGCTGGGGCTTCCGTTATCTCCGCCTCTTCCACTTCCCCTCCCCTCTTCTGTCCCATTAGCTGAATTTCCAGCAGAACAAGTTACTCAGGTAGTAACTAACTTCTGAGTACACAGGATTGACCACAAATAACTGGAGGCCTACAGGAACAGTTATGTGTACCCAAAAACACGATCACTTAGTGTACGAGTAAATTCTGTGTGGAAACAAATTTGATTAAACACAGCAGCATGTTGTTTGAAAAACTGTTACATTATTGGCCAAAGGTTCTCCAGTAAATAATGAATACCTTACACTGTGAAATTAACTTTTTAATACTTGTGTCTAACTGGCCTCATGTAAACACTGTAGACAGTAACTGAACCGCAAGGACTGTATATGTTGTAAACCCTGAGGTGAAGGAAATACCTTTTAAGCTCTTCAACCTTGCGAGGATGATCACAAAGTCATCGTAGCCGATCTCTCCAGCAGTGCTGTACCGATCCCACAGCAGACGGAAATTCAGGTCGTTCAGACGCAGATCTGCAGGAGAGACAAACAACCAGAACTGATGAAACTTTCATTTTCAAGTATTCTAAGTATTTCATTTTTTTTTTTACACTTTTGTTTTGATGTATTTGCCTGAGATTTTCAATGCCATATACCAACACTAAAGTAAAAAAAAAAAAAAAGTTTCAATTTAGTTTCAGTAACTACAAGTAATAAGGAGAAAACATTTGGCACTTCCTCTATATTTAACGCCACCTTTGGAAAGATCGTCTTCAGCTGGTACTTTGGATTTAATTTCTTAGCAAAATATTCCTTCTCCATCAAGAATGAGGTCTATGAATAACAGTTAATTGATCTATTTATCTTTTTAATCTATAATTTATATGTATGATTTTTTTAAAAATGTATCATTTTTTTTCTGTTTGCTTTTATAGAGTGTTTGGTGATGATAAGAGAGGCAAAATTACACCACGTTGTAAAACAGCAAAGCAAATTAATCGCACAGCGGCTGTAGGTGTAGTTGATTTCTGTAGGTGTAGTTGATTTCTGCCCTGACATCCACCCTGAAACCACAGGTATGTTGGACATCCACCCTGAGGTGATGCTCGTACCTCGAGAGGCGAGCGCCATCTTCATCTGATCCTTGCTGACGCCGCTGCTGTGCACTCCGCAATAATCCAGGAACTCTGTCTTGGCAGCAGACACATAGCTCTGCAGCGCTTGGAATTTGTTAACGTTAAGTTTTCCAGCCTTCTCGACCTAATCAGGAGTTCGTTAAGGAATGAAGAGGCAGTGGATGCAGATGCAAAAGCTGGATGAAGATAGTGGGTGAAGGTACTGGATGAAGATAGTGGGTGAAGGTACTGGATGAAGATAGTGGGTGAAGGTACTGGATGGAAATGTGTCACTGGTGCCTCAGTGAAAAGGATACGTCCATGAGGGATATCAAAACCCGAGTGGTCTGAAGACTCAAAACTGCAGCGGAAAGAGTAAAAACAAACATATCAGCTCTTGTCCTCCGAGAGGTTTGGCTGTTGTCAACAGCTTGTATTTTTTAAACTGCCCACAAACCTTGGTCTCCAGCGGTATGGCCCATATCAACCAGTTTCTTTTGGATTTCAGAAGCGCTAAAGCCCTTTAAGAGAGAAGGATGCTCATTACTGAAACGTTTGGCAACATTAGCATTAGCAAACGTGATCTTCTGGACCCAACCATGAGCAAAATCACTGCCATGCAGCATTTCCTGTGGAGCACCTATCACAGAGCACACGATGTACGTCGGGGGGGGGTCAACTGTGGGGTCAGAGTCTGGGCTACAGTACATCAACCTGTCCCTTATCACCCCTAGCATCAACACCCATCCAGCATTCTGGGTGGAGGACCACATGGTTCAGGCACATAGGAGGTGAACCAGCTTGTGATCATCCACACATCTCTCTGTCTCTGTCTCTCTCTCTCTGGCCTTCTTCCAATCCCTGCAGTAAACTCCAGTGCTCAATGCTTCTACTGACAGTCACATACTGCTTGTGTGCTTTTGGACACCTTCCTTTCAATTTATTAAAGATTATTATTTTGCAAAATAAAAAAATGCTGATCTCACATATAATCATTTATAAATATGATTTATGTTTAGAAAAGTATAAATGTAGATTTATAAAATACATTTATTTTCAAAAATAATAATTCAAACTTTTTAAGGAAAGTACCAGTTCCAAAATAGTGATTAAAATGCATACTTGATTACATGTCATTCAAATACTGCAGTAAGTTTGACAGAAGGTGCCAGTGTCATTCAGGAAAATAACATAGTCTGATTAAAACATTTTCAAGGCCTTTGCCCAAATCCTTTGTCTGCCTTTTGAAAATGCACGAGGCTAGTAGAACATTGGCTGGCTGTGTAGGAGCCTAACTTCACAGTAACTGCCCAGAGTCTTTACATGTACACACCACCCACACTCCACCCACCAACCCCTCTCATTCAGGTAATCATCTCTGAGGTGCCCCACTTCTCAAAAGAATTTCTCAGGCCCTCTGGCACTCTCTCTGTGAGATCAGAGAGGAGACTTTCTCCCAAACGGAGGAGGAACCTTCCCATTCTCCTGTCATGGCCTCTCTGATATACGAGCAGGTTCTAAGGCCAACATTGCATTGGACAAAAGCTTCTATTGTGGTTGCTGTACCAAAGAGCTTTTGTCGTGTTTCCAATCACATTGGCATGTGCACTTCCCCGTCCTTGTGTTCGCCAGCCCTTCTCAACAGGACAGTCAGCAGGACCCAAATCCCCAACTTGCATTTTTTGAGAACAATACTATAAAAACAGCAGCACTTACGTCTTCACAAGCCTCGTAGGAGAAGGAGTCACAGTTTAGGTTGCTCGGCCAGAAGAAACCGAATTTATTCATGAGCGCCTCGCAGCTCTGCCTGGCTGCCTCGCAGGTCGCCCTGCACGGGGGCTTGGTCCTGCCGTTCACACACTCGGGGGCGTAGATGGAGCAGACTAATTGCTGGAGATCAGGGGAGCAGCCCACCAACACCAGGGGACGGAACTGCTCGATCTCCAGCTCTGCGGCCTCCTGCTCTGCTTGTGAGGTTGCCGTGCGGTTGTAGGGTAACCCCTGGCAGAGCTGCAAGCGTACGGGTCCGCATGCCCCCGCGGCTGGATGAAGGGTGCTCTCCTCCCCCTGCGAGAGGCACATCCCACATCCACAGTTTTAAAGGACCTAAACATCTCGAACCAATTATGGGTCTAACAGTGGAGTGAAACCTAATTGAGATCATTTAGGAAGATCCCATTTGAATAATTCTAACTTCAATAAACTCAGTATGCTAAAACAGTGCCGTTACTAATGGCATTATAAATTGTCTGCTTACCTCCTCACAACAACCCAAGGAGACCGAAAGGAACAGTCCGAATGCTAAAACAGAACAAATATATGGAATACAAGCAAACTCCATTTTCTGCAGCCTGGAGTTCTTCTCCCAGAGCCAGATGACCGTAAAGTTTTAAAGCTCCCAGACACATCTGGGAGAGGAATTCTTGTTCTCTTTAACACGCCCCAAGTAAAAGCTCTCAGCCAATCCTAAACTAGACTCTTCACCCTTATATCCACTAACACATCAGAGAGTGCCTGGGGGTGAACAAGGACAATCCCTCTCTCCCACTGTATGGCGTTTCCATGATGAGGAACAGACTTGTTTTAGGGCAACAGGACCGCAGAGTGCCGAGAGGACGGTTTCAGGATTGGGGAAGATTGGTTTTCCCATTTAGTCTTGAAAATGTGCACTTGCACCTCAGATGTTGTTCGATACCATGTGCGCACACATGGGAAAACTGTGACCACGCCCTTTATGCATGTTTACTCCCTCATAATCAGTTCTTATATGAAGCAGCTTCAAAGTCATATGGTAAAAGAAGATACTCTCTTTTTTGGTGCCTTTGCTGACATTTATAACTTCCGAAAAGTGGTTTAACGTTTAAATTGTAACAAAGGAAACACCAATGGAAAAAAAAAAAAAACATAATTCCAGTATTTAAAATATGACTATAAGCAATTAAAACAATTAAAACAACAAGACATCAAATCAATAATGTTGATATAATGTAACATTTATTGAGTGAAATATACGAGTTACATAATTTTATCTTCAAGTGGTTTTACGCAATTTGCTTCCTTTTCAATCTCGACCAATTCATGTCCAGTGACGAGAATTAGCAAGTTAAAATACACGGTTACTAAGAAACATTAACATACTCTTAACGCATGTAAAAGTTGATTTCTTAAAATAAAAAAGACTAACTTGTTATAAAAGTTCACATTTGTTAGTGATTACATAAAAAATGAATATGAAGAATGATGCCCTTGTCCAGAGACGTCCCTCAAATGCTCATAGTGCACCGTATGAACTGAAAAAGAAAGAGAGAGATGTACTGAAAAATAGCAGAACTAAAATGCATTTATATGCAAATGGTACATCACACACAGACAATTCCTGCCTCTTCAGCCAACGTACAATAGTGACGTTTTTTTGAAGTAGTTTAGAAACCTCACCATCACCTCCCCCGCCCCTTCCAAAGAAGGTCTGCTCTTAATTACTGCGTTTGATCAGACTTACGTCGTCGTACTGAAATGTGGCGACCCCTTGCTGAGATTGATCCCTCTGGCGAAAAATATCTGAGCACAAAACGTCGTCGTTACATCTCAACACAACTCCAGTACAGACAGGCAAGCATCAGAAAAGGAACAAAGCAAAGCCTAACCCTAACAGTGCCGATCACATAAAGTGGCCTAAAATTGAAATTCAGGAACCCAAGATTTTCTCTGGCACCTACCAGTCAAGCTTCTCAATTTGACGCAGCAAGCAACATAGTCGTCAAAGGTGATCTTTCCCTGGGTACTGTAACGTTTAATGATGCAGTTCAGTGCTTGTGGGCTCATCCTGTAGCCTGGACACAAATACATGCAAACATCCAATATTACAGCAAGCCACTATAATCTCTTTGACTACAAACATGTTTGTTATTTCCATTTATCCTACCCTGAAGACACTGATACACCAAAGACCTCTGCAGTTATGGGAAAATTAGGTGGTACAGGTTTGCGCTTTATGGAAAAACGTAGCAGTTAAAGCACACCATACCCATGGAGGAAAGAGCCTGGTTCATCTCCTGAGGATCAACTGTTCCACTCATATCTCTGTCGATGGACATGAAGTGCTGCTTCCAGCCGTTGATCACGGCCCACAGTTCTTTAAACTCGTTGAAGCCCATGGTCCCAGACATGTCTCGCTAGCAGAACTACTTAAGGAAAAACACCAGCGATTTTCAACAGCAGCCTGGAGCGTGCGGTGCTGCTCAGAACTCCGAAGGGATACTTCCTTTGGAAACTTGAAGAGTTCTGAAGAACACCGTCATGGACATGCTGTTTATTTACCAAACCCTCGCACATTTTACAGTGGACTGGAGGCTGGTGTAATTTGGCATGGTTTACAGTAGATGGGAACTTGGTGTACTTTGGCATTTAGTGTTAATAGTTTTGACCTCAGACCTCCCCAGAACCATCAACCGTGGCTGTAGAGGATACATCGAGCATTCCAATCATGAGTCTGCACGTCTCCAGGTTGAAGGCTACAAAAGAGAGAACATGAAGAATCGAGACGATCAGCATGAAGCAAGTTATAGAACTTCAAACCTCCCCAACCGCAAAGCTTCATAACCAGCAGCAAATCACACACACAAAAAAAAAACCATTCCGGCTAGTGTTGCAGATCTTGGAACAAGTACACAACGTACAAATTAAAAGTAGCATTTATTATATCCGCTTTACGGCTCGACAAACACGATCGTGAAGAGTGGCTTACGTTTGTAACCACCAGAGAAGTTAGCCTGGGATAAACAGGTCTGGAGCTCTTCAGCTGATATGTGTCCATCCTGAACCACAATAAACCAAGACAATTCAGTGTTGCAGTTCACATATCCAGAAGATGAAGCAACGTAGCCAGTTCACATAGCCAGAAGATGAGAAAAGACATGGACACACAATGCATTCATCTCAACTGAGCTGGCTTCATGAGACCTTCCTATACTGTAAAGATGCAAAGTCCACATTTCCCTGACTAGCAGTACGCAACAGGCATGCAAGACAATGCTAACGATGAAGCAAGCACATTTTAATCTGAACTATTGATCCAGGAGAGGCGCCCCCACCTGGCCAGCGACAGCAGTGAAGTATCCGAACAGAGGATCCTGTTGTGCCCCAGGGAATCCTCCAGGAAACTGAAGAACGCAAAGAACACGCAACAGACAGCTTCACATCTTCTTCATTAAATCAGACATAAAACAAATAATTTATAAATCATATTTGTGTGTAATTACTCCACTTTATGTCTCTTGGATCATTAGACATGCGTGTGTGTGTGTGAACAAACAAAGATGTACAGGTAGTAATCATTAGGACAATACAAAGAGAAGCTCTTTGCTTCCACGTCTCAGACTGCAACATCCTGCTTCCCTGGAAACCCGCAGTGCTATAATTTTGCCTCCATTTCTCAACATCTTTAACCGCAGTTACTTCTGCAGATGCATTTAAAAAGACCAAATAAGGAAATAACACAAATGTATATTATATTATATTATACTTATATTGTATCCTTAATATTAAAAGTTTTTTAAAGCTTATCTACTTTAAAAAGTAGACAAAGTGTTAAAATAAAAATATAAATGCATTAGGTCAAGACTAAATGTACTAGCATTAAAAAAACTACACTATGAAAACTGTTAAACCACTTCCTGCATTAAAAAAAGGCTTGATACACCTGGCAATGATCTTGCTTTTTAAATGCCGTTTATTTTTATTTTTTTTTTAACGTAGTTACACTTCGCTAAATGTGGCACACGGAGTGTAAAACAACATGAAACACCTTTAACTTACTGACTTGTTTTCAGTATGTCCTACGTGAATAAGCAGACGTCACACTCAGAATTTGTTAAGCCGATTGGTTGGACTTAGATATAACCAATCACCTTACAGATAAGACAGAACCGTCAGTGGTTGTGTTTTGTTCGTCAGAGATCAATTTAGACGTTCACAGATAAAGCAGCTGCTTGCTGACGATTCTGCCACATGTCATTTATCTATCAAATCACGTGCTCTTTTTCAATATAATATTAAAAGGTCATCAACACTTAAACACAAAACTCCAATAATCTTACGCAATCAACGTCATATCCCGTCAAGTCGTTTGAAATTACGTAATCGACAACGATGACATCCGAGCTGCCTTCAAAGGCTTTAAGATCATCTAGGTGAAAGGGTGCGCGGGAAGGCGATGTTATCGAAAATAAAACTCAAAAAGTTTTAGATAAACTTAGCGTTATGTCCTTTCAGAGACCCCGTAGATTTGAGTTAAGGGAGACGCGACATTTACGTAGGGCTTGACTGATTTCAGCAATTATAAGGTTTTTTTAAATAAACATTTAATGGCATAAACATTGCATTTGGCTCCAACAAGCCAAGAAACGTTTTAACGCCCAAACCTAACGTTTGTTTTATAACGTAACGGTAATTAGCCTGCATCAGCAAGGATGCAAGCCTCAGCTAAACCACACCACTAGCTAGCAATCTCTACACTAGTACAAGTAAAAACTAAACACTACCCGATAAACATAAGCTAAGCGAAACAAACCAACTCGCGTCGATATTTACGTTATATCTGAAGTGTAGCCCCATGGAAGACCAAACGAAAGGTTTAAAACGAAACGCAACACGCAAACAAAGCCCCCCCTCCCTAATACGACAGTTGTTTCGATAATCGATAGCAGTTAGTATTACCGCTCCCGGATATCCAGCGGTCGGAGCTCCATACCCAGGGAAACTCATTTTGATGAGATGTTCCTCGTTAGTTTTGAGAAGGCAACGATAAGAGCGACACTAGATTCACGGATTGCAGAACCGCACCTCTTGGTTCTCGTCACTGCTTCTTCCGTAATGGGAGGGTCCTGGTAATGGACGCTGAATATACCATACAGATGCATAAACCAGAAAACCACAAAGGGGAAGTGGGGCACTTTTTTAAAGTTAACTATTGAAAACGTCGGTGTACTATTTTAGAACCAGTTACTATAGAAAAGTAGTTTTTTGTTTGTTTGTTTGTTTAAACATACACTTCTTATATAATTAGAGTTGTGTGAGGTACTGTAGACATTTTAGGTAAATAACTGGCCTCCGAGGTGACCAAGAATGAAAGCCAACTTACACCGTTAATGCGCGTTCAGTGCATCTAGTTTTGCTCGCTCTCTTTTAATATTTTTGGTTTCTTTTCTGTTTTCGTGTCTGCTATGAAAAGTTCACCCGAACTCACTAGATTATTAAAAGCGATCCACACTGAAACTGAGCAAAATCGCTTTGGGTTATAATGGGCTGTTATCGTGTCATTGGTGCAACGGTTCTGGTGTGCGGGGTTGACGGTCAGTGAGATTGCACTGCAGGTGATGGATGCATTCTTTCCTGTTTACGTGGCGAAGGTGACAGTGATGTTTTCTAATTCCGTTTAATCTTTGAAGGACAACTCCCATCCCTTCCCCCACACACACATACATGTTCTACCTTGTTACCAGAATTTCTGGAAGAACCAGCAAAAGCTTTGTGTTCTATGTGGCATGTTTTACACATTTAATATCCATATAAGCACCTTTATTTGTGATTATGCAGTGATTTTACCATCAGCACTCACTGTCTTCCAAACTTCATAAGCCTTAATTCTCCCAAAACAGACAGGATTACTACAGATAAACTATACCTGACCAACTCAGACAGATTTACAGTGGGTATATCTAATGGCACTGATTCTACATGAATGAGCTGCATCAGACTGGCTTGATGAGAGAAAGCACAAGTGTATGTGTAGTGTAGTGTGGGCTCCCCTGGATGGACTTTACGGTGCCTTCTTTACAACAGATGGACTTTACGGTGTCTTCTTTACAACGGATTGACTTTACGGTGTCTTCTTTACAACAGATGGACTTTACGGTGTCTGTGTTATGGTGAACTCAACAGTTAGAATGATTTTCCCTGCAAGATTTGGTAGAAGAGCTGAAAATGCTCTGCTGTAATGTTCTTCACCAGTCACCTGACATCACTGAATGTCATGACGACACATTAATCAATGACACCTGAAGCCTCAAGGTCTACAACCACTGCATAAAACCACAAGTACTTCAAGTACTGAAGATTAAAACCAGTAGTTGTCCATCTTTGGACTATTAGTTTCTCTTGAACATTGAGTGGGATGGTTTTAAATGCACTTCTCCATCTGCTGAACAGGACATGTATACTCTCACCCCTGGCATATATACTCAAGCTTTAACCTTTAATTAAACTTGTTCTACGACTTCCACCAGGCTGTATAATGCCTCCTATAACGTCTGGATTAAAATGCTGAGCCTCCAGTAGTCTAGTTATCCTTGCACTGAGTCCGTCACTCAAACATAAAAATCCTAGTTGAAGTGCTCTCACATTTCCAAAACAAACAAGAAAACGGGGCAGAGAGATCAGAGTGTGTGTATGCAGAGACCCATTGTTTGTAATCCAGATTAGGTTTTAAAAAATCATACAATATTCCTGCCCTTGTAATTGTACTTATCCAAGCTTCAGACAGCTGATCCTGTCATTTGATTCAGTTAAGTGCAGTGTTGCAGTTCCATTCTCTATCAGCAGATGGCGCCAACGTACTGGCTAAGAAACCCTTACTACCGGTATACCTGCACTTTAATCATACTAGTAGATCGTTCTTCCAGTACATGTGTCGGAGTATTTCCACACCAGACATTTCTGATATAGAACCCAACAAAAGAGAGACAGACTCTCTGTCTCACTCTCTCTTTGTCTCTCTGTGTCTCTTTTACTCTCCAGGTTCATTTCAGCAGTGTCATAGGCATGAATGTTATAAGTTACATTATAAGTAAATAGCCATAATAAGGAATAAGAAAAAAATAGTCAGTAAGACTGATGAACTGAGGGAGGGGAGACTGGTTACAGGTCCTCTCTCAGGCTGTAACACAGGTCTCTCAGGCTGTAACACAGGTCTCTCAGGCTGTAACACAGGTCTCTTAGGCGGTAACACAGGTTCTCTCTCAGGCTGTAACACAGGTCTCTCAGGCTGTAACACAGGTCTGCGAATCGGGACAGCAGGTCTGCGTACGAGGGCCAGGTTGGACAAGGTCAACATGTCCCTTAGTCTTTGACTGTGGTCAGATAAGGTGTGGATTTAGGAACCAAATAGAATCCAAACTTATACTGTGTTTTTGTGTATTGTTTCCGAATATTTGTTTCTAACAAGTGTTTTTTTTGTTTTTATCACTTAATATTTGGCTGCTCTGAGGGTTTGGGAGAGTGTGGAGGTGTCCTGAGGCTCGGTGGTGGTTGGAATGTCAGTGGGGTTCAGCTCACTGAGCCTCAGTGGTTTAGATGAACCTGATTCAGCTCTGTGTTTTTCTCCTGTTCTCTGAGATCACCTCTACAGAATTCCACGTGTAAACTCTCAGTTGGGTGTTTGTTCCAAACTGTGAAATCTTCTTGCTCAACCACTGTTTTAAATTTAAGGCAAATTTCTTAAATTTCACTGTAAATAAAGTTATTGCTTTTTTTTTTACAGCGAAGACAAAACTTCTTCCAGAACCTTATTGTTATACTCAGATATATATGTGTGTGAGTTTGTTCAATATTTGCATGGTTAATTATAAAATTACATGGGCTTAATAATATAATTTTTAGATTTATTTTTAATATTAGTATTTTGTTTTTATGTCTGATTGATTTTCAAAGCTCAACTTTCATAGAATCCTTCTAAAAGATACGTATTGTGTTGTGGTACCTGTCCTGATGACAAATCTAGGTCACCTGTATAAAGTACTATTAATCCCCCGTGTCCTCTACTATGTCCCAGTGTCTAGTTTACCTTCACTGAAGCACAGAGTAACCAGTGTAGTGGCAGGACTATTATCTAACTATTCACACTGTCTCCACACAGTTCATTCAAGTAAACTGATACACTATACACACACCCCCAGTACTATATTCAATAACTTTACCTCATTTTCTCATTTTCTTTGTCTCAATGTTTCAGTTTGTTTCTCTCTTTCTCTCTTGTTTGTCTCTCTTGCTCTTTCTCTGAGTTTCATTCACTTTCTGCCTCACTCTCTCTCTCTCTCTCTCTCTCTCTCTCTCTCTCTCTCTCTCTCTCTTTCTGTGGGTGTGAGTCTCTCTCTCTCTCTCTCTCTCTCTCTCTCTCTCTCTCTGGGTGTGAGTGTATTTTTTCTCTCTATAAGTGTATCTTTTTTCTGTGGGTGTGAGTGTGTTGTTCTCTCTCTTTCATGGAAGGAGTGTGTATTTTTCTCTCTCTCTATGAGTGTGTCTCTCTCTCTTTCTGTGGGTGTGAGTCTTATCCTCTCATTCTTGGCTCTGTTTTCCTAGGTCAGCCACTGTTCATAGTTAAAGTGTTATTTAAAGAGGTGCAAATCACAGAGTGTTTGTGGATCGCACCCTGAGCGTGTGAGTGCAGATAGTCTTAAAACACACACATCATAGTCAATTCCACAGGCAGGCAAAGTCAACCAAGAGCTCATCACCACAGAGAAAGGCTTTGAACACCTAAAACACACACACCCTACACATACATACACACACATACACACACCATACACACACACACCCTACACAGAAACACAGATGCACAGACACATACACAAATATAATATTCACAATTCACATTTTCAGATTGAATGTAAATTCAATGTACTATATTCATGAGTGTTTATGTGTATTTCGTATAAGGGAAACAGAAAGACGTAGATACACATGCACACGTGTGTGTGTGTGTGTGTGTGTGTGTGTGTGTGTGTGTGTGTGTGTGCCCTATTTGATGCCTGAGGTGCTATTGCCCAGATGAAAGGCCTCTGATGAGGTCTGGATCCTTGAGCCCATGACAGCTGTATATTAATCTACAGAACTTCAGACAAATCAAAGAGATTCTCTTTCTCTGGTGTAAAAACACACACTCACACACACTCACACCCGCGCACACACACATATGCACACACGCACCACAAACCTCAGAGCCGTGTTCGTAAGCCCAGGCTATGTGGCATGAAATCAAACAGATAATCTTTAAGGGCCTTTGAACCCCCCCCCCCACACACACACACCTCTCCACTGCTTTTATACCTCTTCCCCAACACTTCAGCAAACTTGAGCCAGATTGTGACAGATGAAGTAACATCAACACTTCAAACTCATCTGGTAATTGAGAGATTGAACAGACGTAGTTTGCGCTCTGAGAGTTCTCGCTGGACTCAGAACATCAAACATCCCACACTACATCTCCCATCATCCCCAGTGAGGATTCAGCACTACATCCCCCATCATCCCCGGTGAGGGTTCTAATAGCAACTGTTTAGAGGATTTAACTGATGAAATGAGCTACATTATTAAAGTGGAGATCAATAAATATAAATATACTTTGTGGGTTAAGATGTTAGTTGAATCTGTGGAAATGTTTGGGAAATAAAAAGGTGCAGAGAGAGACGTCTTAGTGCTTCTCACTTATGAGAATAAATATGTGAGTTTATAAATTTGCTTGTGAACCTTGTGTGTAAAGTTACATAGATAAAGTATAGAGATACTTTGTAAAGAGTGTGAGACTGGACACTGGGATTATACTATGTGAGACTGGACACTGGGATTATACTATGTGAGACTGGACACTGGGATTATACTATGGGATTATACTATGTGAGACTGGACACTGGG
>JAOYMR010000003.1:22077241-22091165 GCA_025802075.1 Tenebrosternarchus preto | reverse complement strand
GAGTAGCAGAGAGGGGCGGGGAGGAGCGAAGAGGGGCAGGGAGGAGCGGAGAGGAGCGAAGAGGGGCAGGGAGGAGCGGGGAGGGGCAGGGAGGAGCGGAGAGGAGCGAAGAGGGGCAGGGAGGAGCGGAGAGGGGCAGGGAGGAGCGGAGAGGAGCGGGGAGGAGCGGAGAAGAGGGGAGCTGGCCTCGCTTGCCTTCAAAACAGCCATTTGAAAAGCAAATGCATTTGTGTCAGACCCACTTTGTATGTCTTGCTGAACTACCACCTCCCCCTCCCCCTCCCCCCAGCTCAGGAAGCTGTCAGTAGCACGAGCATCCAGGCTGGCTGAGGCTCAGCACGCGTGAGGATGTGAGGCCTACACGCTTTCTGCTTCTGCTCTGGTCTTGGGTGGACGTGAACCTTAAGCAGCCATGAGGAGGTTCAGGTGATTTAGCCACATAGACCCCCCCCAACGTCCAGACGTCTCGTTCTACAGGCCTCGCTGCCTCCATGAGCAACATCACCACCTGCAGTGGGTCCATAAAAAGCCCTGACCTCTTTGAACACAGAGTCCTAAACTCAACCCCACTAAACACAGAACCCTGAACACAGAAACCCCATACACACAACCCCACTGAACACCTTACTGCAGTCTTCATGGTGCGATTACTGCGTTACTGAGAGAACATCTACTGCAAGCCAGGCCTTCTGATCCAACATACAGGTGTTTCTAGTACAACATCAGTGGTTTTTTGCCTAAATGGACACAGTTCCCCATAGACACACTCCAAAGTCTTGTGGAAAGCTTTCCCAAAAGACTGTAGACATTCTATCGGAAAAGGAAGGCCAACATTGGAACAAAATGATCATGTGTCCACATACTTTTGGCAGTTCAGTGTATGTCTTTGGTATGTTCTTCTAGTTTAAGTTGACTTGGGTAGTGCCCAGCTGAACAGGAAGCACCAGCTGACAGGTTGGTTATGGGGGTTTGACTGAACAGGAGGTTCTGAGGCACTGCAGCAGGGTGTTCATGTGTTCATGCAGAGGTGTGTGTGTGTGTGTGTGTGTGTGTGAGTACGCATGAGAGTGTGTGTGTTTGTGTGTGAGTGCACATGAGTGTGTGTGTGTGTGTGTGTGTGTGTGTGAGTACACATGAGAGTGTGTGTGTCTGTGTGCGAGTGTGTGTGTGAGTACAAATGAGAGTGTGTGTGTCTGTGTGCGTGTGTGTATGTGTGTATTTCTTACCATTCTGAAGACATGTTCTCATTATTCTGACACTCTCCTGTTAGACTTTCAGACAGTAAACACACATCCACACATTAGACCAGCACACACACATATATGTGCACACACACGCACTCACACACACACAAAGAGCAATAGAAAAGCAGGAGAATGATGTACTGGTGTATAAATATAAAAGCTTTACTTCATGTTGGCCGCTGGATGGGTTCATTATGTCTGGCGGGGGGGGGGCTAATAGCACTGAGCACCCGTGAATAGCTTACCATCACCCTCTCATCGCTCAATCTCCATCTCTCCATCAGCATCTCCCTTTCTCCCTCCCTCCATCTCTCAGACACAGAGTGAAGGTTCATTTCCTACACAGTCTCAACTTGCTCACTTAACAGTACTGTGAACTCCCCCCGTCACACTGAAAACAAACAAACAAAAAAAACCCATCCAACTCTTAAACTCTCAAAGTGGCAACTCTCAAACTTCTCCTCCCAGCTGTAATTTGAGAAGGCATAAGATACAGAATACCAAATGGAGAGAGAGAGAGGGAGACGGAGAAAGAGAGAGAGAGAGAGAGACAGAGAGAGAGAGAGAGAGAGACAGAGAGAGAGGGAGAGAGACAGAGAGAATATGAAGGACATATCAATGTCCCGTCTGTGGGTTCATCCCAGCCTCCGTGTGATAATCCCAGTTCCTTTTTTTTCAACCTTGACCTTGTGCTAACGGCGAACACTTCCCAGTCAGCAAAACGCTTTATCCAGCAATGTGGTGATCAATAAAGATAATTAATGATGCCGAGCGCGCTCCTCGTGATCCAGCACGGCGTAGTCACGCGAGCAGAGGTCACGGCCGCGCCCTGTCACTCACGCCGGCGGCGCAGAGATTAAAATCGCTCTCGCCACGACGGCCAACTCTTTCCAACGTCCTCAGCCCTGGCTCACTTTTAATTAAGCGACACCCTGTACAAACGCCGCGGTTTTAACGCGCTACGTTAACGAAGAGGAGGGCGAGGGTGGGAACGCCACACCACTGGCCCTCTAATATCACCGTAGCCATGGTTTTGTTTAATATTCCGAAAAGCATAAATCACCTGTGATGTGTAATTCACTTTCAGAGCAGTCATGAAAAATGCAGGTCGGCTGGGAAGGTAAACTGGAAGGAAAAGCAAAAGATTCCCCACCTGGTGAATATCTCACACACCCTTCGACAGAGCATTTACAGGACGTGACTAATGACTAGAACCTAATGATCAAAGTCAGGGTACCCGGTACTTACTGAAGTAAGATTTGAAAACTGCATTCTAATGGTTCAAAATCAGCCAGAAAGAGATGGAGAGAGAGACTGTTGGAACAGAGAGACAGACTGTTGGAACAGAGAGACAGACTGTTGGAACAGAGAGACAGACAGAATCCATAATTGAGAGACCGACTCTTTAAGAGAACTCAGCTTTGCCGATGAGCAATAGAAAAGCTGTTTGAGCTGTTCCAAAGTGTTTATTTGTACAGTTTAGGGTTACACACACAAGGCTTTTTGAGTCAATCATTCATAAGCGACTCTTGCTTTGTACTAATCTTTTTGGAGTGATTTTGGAAATTTCATTTCCTGTTACATTTAAACGAGTTGGTTGTTGGCTAACGTCCAGCTGTCAAGTTGCAGTTGCACCGGGTTGCGTGACTCGGAGTTGGAACCGGAGCGTTCCGTCAAAAACACAGCAAAGAATCTGTTACCGCGACAACCGCATTTCTTCCCATCCGACCCCAGGTACGGCGTGCACCGTGTGAAACCGAGGGAGCCTCCAGTCAGAAAACAGCGGCTGTTTGAAATCCTCACAAACACTAGCGCTGAAACTTCGCGAGAGCGGCGTGTGCCAGGAGAAACCGGTGTTCCTCAAAGTTCCTCAAAATTCACTGATTTTGGGGCAGTTTATTGCTTTTGAATACTAGGAAATGTGGTGGTTTGTACGCGATGGGTCCTGATCCAGAGGTTTGCCTCTTGACCGCAAAACGTACGATATTTCTCGAGCTGGTCTTCATCACATCTCTCCTAAATTCACAAACTGTCAGTCCAATCACGCCTACTTCAAACAAAGTGTTCAACTGTGTATTTCCTCGCTCGCAGTGGTCCGGACTTGACAAGAATGATGGCGAAGCAAACAAACAGGGCTGATGGTTTTAAGTATGAAATTAAGATCGCTAAGTAGGGTTGCTCTGCGCAGGATACGTCTGGAGAAAGGTGAACACGTGGGTTAATTCACGACCAGGGCCACAGGAGGCCCCTTCATGAGATTAATTCAGTTTCATGTACGGCCTTGCAATTAAATGCTTTATTAGTGGTCGTAAAATAAACAGAGAGACGTGAGGAGACCTAGTCATGTGATCTTTACCCAGCAGCCTCCATTACAAGAGCGATGACCTCACCCTTGGCTGGCTCATTTTACATGACTTTCACCTGACATCACCTGTGATTTAGAGCATCAAATTAAACAGAGGGAGAGATAAATCTGACCTCATGAAGCTAAACTCACACACGCACTTGGACAAACTAACCATATGCCCAGCGGTGTCCTTCTCTTAGCATCAGGTCTGACTGCATCTTATTTTCAGGGTGTTGGTAGATCCAGACTGCATATACAGCCTAGATGTGCCTGGAGCTGAATAGAACCTGCTGTTACGGTCAGAGCAAAAGGGTTTACTGTTCTGCTCCAGTGCTGTTCACACACACACACACACACACACACACACACACACACACACGCACACACACGCAATCACACACATGCATGTACATATGACCACAACCCCTTATACAATCTCTACATCCAGTCTCTCTCCACAGATGCTACAAACACACACTGTACTCTATATGATCTCTACATCCAGTGTCTCTCCACAGATGCTACAAACACACACACTGTACCCTATATGATCTCTACATCCAGTCTCTCTCCACAGATGCTACAAACACACACTGTACCCTATATGATCTCTACATCCAGTCTCTCTCCACAGATGCTACAAACACACACTGTACCCTGTATGATCTCTACATCCAGTCTCTCTCCACAGATGCTACAAACACACACACTGTACCCTATAGGATCTCTACATCCAGTCTCTCTCCACAGATGCTACAAACACACACTGTCAGGGGAAATCACTTGTTCTCTAATTGATAGATCAGCCCTAATGCCTGAAAGATAACAGGAGGCAGGCAGCTGGGGCCACTCTCACACTCAAACACACACACACACACACACACACACACACACTCAAACACACACACACTCAAACACACACACACACACACACACATATCAGGCACCATCCATTAGGCAAAGCTGAGCAGGGATGGTATCAAATCTTCAAAATCCTGATGGACATCCAGAACACATGAAAAGGCCCTTTCACAGACCAAACATCTCCATCTCATCTCTCCTACTGTACACATGACCTGTTCAGATCTCTCGAAGACATCCTATACAGGAAATGCCTGCATATGCCTCCTTACCACACACGATAATAACATTTACACATCCAACTGTTTTTGGAGGTCCTACCACAACCACAGAGCAGAACGCTCCACCTACAACTCTTTGATTCTTATTGCTACAGTTCTGGTTGTTATTCCCAGTGAACTTCCCCTCAGGAGGGGTTTCCTCTGTCTTTTCTAGTGTCTTGCATCTGGAATTGGGCATTTAAAACAAACGTCAGAGAAACTTTCTTTTCTGACAGCACGTGGCCTGAAGCTTTTCTTCAGAAATCACTGTTCAAAATAAAATTAGAAAACAAAATCGAATTGAACATTTGTTCTTTATGACCATGTCGACTAATGTTAGTATTTTGTCATTGAAATAAAGCACCATGAAGACTGGCAGTAACAAAGATGATCAAAATGTTATTTTTGAAATAGGTTTATGTCACAACCATTCAGTCATTTACGATTGAGATCACCTTGCCGACAATCCCACCCACACACCATTGATTTCTCAGTCCTGCCTTCCATAGTTTTACGTGCCTCCACTCTGCTTCAGCCTCAACTCCCTCTCTCTGCTTCAAACCTTCAACTGTTCCTGCTTCAACCTCTCTCTCCAGCTCCATGTCCTCGCTGTTTCCTTTGTCCTTCTGCTAAGAAAAAAAAAATTACGTGAGATTAGCGACACTCATATAAAAGACTGTCAATCATTTGAAATTAACTTCATAATGCGGTCGATTATTTGATTTGGAGATTACAAAGATGTACTTTGTTATTAGCGATGGCATGGCGTGTGTAGCCCCAGCCAACCGCCCGTCACAAAGCCACCAGTGAGTTAGGACACGGTGGAGGAAGGCGGAGGACTCAATGCCTCTCTCTCAACCTTCTCTTCCTCTGAGTTTGAAGTCAGGAAGGAAATCATAATTACCATTAAATGGACTGCTGTTCACCACACTCTTTAAGTTGAAGACTAAACATGCATGTGTGTGTGTGTGTGTGTGTGTGTGTGTGTGTGTGTCTGAATTTGCTGAAGGTAACAAGGATGGCTGATTATGTGTTAGACTTTTGGAATCTTAAACTGGAGGTTTAAGTGGTGATCGAGTCCTATTGCCATTTTGTCAGATTGTTATGGTGAGATTCATCTCTGTAACACCAGTCTGGAGGACATAAGCCCACACTCCCCTGACATCCTGGTATGGAGGTCCACACTAAACTTAAAGTAACAATAAAAACAGGACCTGCCTGCTTTG
Organism: Tenebrosternarchus preto; assembly: GCA_025802075.1. Taxonomy (NCBI): domain Eukaryota; kingdom Metazoa; phylum Chordata; class Actinopteri; order Gymnotiformes; family Apteronotidae; genus Tenebrosternarchus; species Tenebrosternarchus preto. Next base: position 22,085,227 of record JAOYMR010000003.1, on the reverse strand, counting down.
AGATTGGGGTGTACGTCATGCTTCTCTTCTTTGCTTACACCCCAAAGTCATGTGACTTCAGCTTCCCATCATGGGCAAATATATGGACCGTGCATGAATTTTTGCTGCAGAGGTTAGAGCAGGACATCACTGAGTTCAGGAGTTAGCATGCTGTATGCTAATGAAATCTCTCAAATCAACATTTGATGCAGTAGAGAGACTGAGATGGTGAAATCTGTTCCAAGACCAAAATCCACTTCGTCTAGCTGCTCTAATTTTAGTATATCCACTGCATATTTGTTTCCTTTGGGAAAAAAACTTCTGCCTGGTTCTTCTCTATAACATGACTCACCGCACTGTTTGTTAACAGTTAAGTTCGATGCAGATAAGGTTATCACTTCGCTTCAGTTTTCTTCTTTGTGTTCTTGTGACCTCTTGCTCGATTCTTACTATCAGCGTGGACATCTTTGAGTCCTTCTATTAGGTGTCTGTATAAACCTTTCTTTTGGGTTTCTGTTAGGTCTTTTCCTCCATCTCTTTCTGGACATCACTGGACATCATTCCAAGGTTATACCAAGGTTAGTTTTGGAGTCGCTCAAGAGTCTCTTCTAGGACCCCTGGCCTTTTCTTTTTATATAACAACTAAACACTGTGGAAGTTCCCACTGCTACACTTGATGACAGTTACACGTCTAAGCCAAACCAGAGGATAAATATCATCTTAACATTGTTTATGAAAGTGGAAAGTACATCAGACCCTGGATGTTGAGAAACTTTCTCTTTTTATTCCTGACAAAACAGAAATGCTCTTATTAGACCCACAGGCAGCCAGGAATAAGCTGATTATGTAATAAGCATCGACGGTCTCCCACTTACACCATGTTTAATGGTTGAAGGCATTTCTATAATTATGGATTCCAAGCTAATTTTTGGAGATCAGCCCATTTACTTATATAAGATGAGCCTATTTGCACCACAGGAATGTTGAAAAGATCAGAAATATTCTGCCATTATACAAAAAGTCTGCTATTATGCAAAAGAATTACTCCATGCATTTATCACTTCCAGACTGGACTGCTGTAATGCACTCCTATCTGGTTGTACCGCTAAGTGCATGAACAAGCTCCAGTTAGTTCATAATGCAGCAGCCAGAGTTCTTACTAGAACTAGAGAGATTGATCATATTACTCTTATCTAAAGCTACACAGCAGTGGCTGCCGGTAAAATTTCATATTGATTACAAAATACATCTAATGACCTACAAAGCACTGAATGGTTTTGTCCCACAGTATACTCAGCGAACTCCTGGTTTATTGTGATCCAGCACGTCTGTTTAGATCAAAAAGTGAAGCTCTTTATTAGTACCAAGGAAATCTACCACAAAGCTTTTACCTATAAAGCTTCCACTCTATGGACTAACCTTCCTGTCAATGTTCATAACTCAGACACAGTCTCAGTGTTTAAACCTAGGTTGAAACCCTATCTGTTCAGGCAGGCATTTTATTAAATACCTCTGATCTTAGATAAACGTGTAGATCTGGGGGTCTAAGGACACTGAGAGTTAAAATGATTAACTGTTTATTGGTTGAGAGTGGTGGAGTGCTGATGTTCCAGACACACCTACATCATTGAACCCAGGACCAGAACAGACTTCTATTTCTTACTAGTTCTTATTACTTATTTTGTTCTTTTGTTTAAATTGTACCGATAGCAACAATTGTTTATACTGTTGCTATTGTTACTGTTGCTCACTGTGGGCACTGTGGGCCGAACATCTGTAAAGTTGGTTTTTGACAAGAGCTGTGGTAAAAAGCGCTATAGAAACATCTCTGACTTTGAGTGTGAGGATTATCGTTCAGCATTGTTCTTTTCTTTGCTCATTACTGGGGAATTTCATGTCAAACCATCACTGGAGATGAAGAGCAGGTTCCTCATGTATTTTCAGGTTTTTGCTGGGAGCCACATCCCACTCCCACTTCAAATCAGCTGCTGAAAGCTGGTTCTAGCCTCCTAACACACAACCTTCATCTCACGCATCTCTACCCCAACACAGTCAGCAGCTCATGAGTCTCTATATCAACAAACAACCTTCATCTCACACATCTCTATCCAAACACAGCCAGAATCTCATGCATCTCTACCCCAACAAACAACCTTCATCTCACACATCTCTATCCAAACACAGCCAGAATCTCACGCATCTCTACCCCAACACAGCCAGTATCTCACGCATCTCACCGACAAACAACCTTCATCTCACACATCTCTATCCAAACACAGCCAGAATCTCACGCATCTCTACCACAACAAACAACCTTCATCTCACGCATCTCTTTTAAGACCCAGTGCTGCATTCATAGTGGAAAGTTTTGATCATTTTCTTGGTACAACAAAGCACCACAAGTCAATACAGCACCAGCATGAAAGTGGAAATATTTGTTAATATCTAAGTCACACTGGACAGCATTTAATTAAAGGATATCTGATACCATTCTATAATTTCACTATCATTCAGAAAGGCACTTAGTCTGCAATTTCCTGTTTTACCTAGAGGCCTTGCTATCTCTCAGCAGCACTGACCAGCATTTTGCCATTATCTCTAACACAAAGAACAGTGGCCATGCCAAAATTAGTGAGAGCTGTCAGAGAAAAAGATCTGCACAGCGATTCTAACCTGGACCCCTGAATTGGAAGTATGGGGCCAGATCTTGTGTGTGTGTGTGTGTGTGTGTCCAGACAGGCCCACATGCATAAACTGCTGTGGTCGTGTGAGTTTATGCTCTTTTGTGTGTTCACAAAACTCTCTCTCTCTCTCTCTCTCCCTCTGTTCCTCTCTTTCTGTAATTGAAAACACGGCAGGCCGCTCCGGTTCCTGATGGATATAAAGGTACAATTTAAAAAGCCATTAGCGCCGGCATCATCATCGGCCGTCAAAAAGTCAATACGCAGTTCTTTATGTGTCTGTGAGCAAACATGGAGTAATTATCTGCTTTATTAGGAAGCAGTGGTGCTGAGCAATAACGATCAGCTGGGATGAACCATTCATTACTGTCAACTACACCTGACTCTCCGCTTATTACACACATTCAGAATAGAAAACAAAACCTAATTAGTAAACAAATGCAATCACTCAAAGCTGGATGAAGCACACCGTTTTCTGACTTTAATTTTGCGTCCCTACACACACACACACACACACGTGCACGTTCAGGCACACACATTCATGTGCACACGCGAGCACATTTGCGCAACACACACACACACACACACACATAAACACACACATAAACACACACGTACCCTCACAAAGTGGCAGGAAATGAATGAAGGCTTTTTTCCCTGGGTTTAATGAAAATCAAATGAGTAGAAGTGGGAAATTAAGTAAGGACTGTTTACCCCAACACGACACAGCTCAGAACAGGCAACAGGAAGAGGGAAATGAAACAATCTCTCTCTCTCTCTTCCCCTCCCTCTCTCTCCCTCCCTTTCTCTCTCTCTCTCTCTCTCTCTCCCTCTCTCCCTCTACCTCGCTGTCTCTCTCCTTCCCTTTGTCTCTCTCCCGTCTCCCTCTCTCTCTTATTTTCCCATCCTACGTTATTAGTTATCACTCCGCCTCTGTCACCACTTGCCCCTCAGCGACTCAACATTCAATTAGCGACTAATGAGGTCTAATGCATGGTAAACGCATGCACAGGCCAGGGGGCGGAGCAACAGGGAGCGAACCAGGGTGGAGACGCCAGAAACATACAACCCAAGTCATTAATAAGTCAAGAGCATTGAACCGCCTGGTTCTGCAGGCCACTGGACCGTCTGGTTCTGTAGACCACTGGACCAGATTGTGATCAGATTCTTTTTGGCTTTGGGATGAAGCAGAGAGTGTAGGGTTAGCACCACTTGACCCCTTCAGTGGTACAATCAATGCACGGACGCCGTATCCTGGGCTACGGGCCACTGACCGTTGCTAATGGTGATTGATAGTGCAGGTGTTTTGTGTCAGGTCCTCTCTCTCTGGAAGGAGAAGACCTCCACCTGGAGAATCCTCTGAGAAAAGGTCCACCACTGAAGTACAAGAGGACAACTCATATCTGGGCTTGTAATGCTTTACAAATGTGTTACAAAGTATTTATAAATGTGCTATAATATTTATTAATGCTATAATGCATTTATTAATGCAGCAGTACCCCCACAGTGTTCTCCTCTACCACAACAATTAGTATGATATACTGGTAGTAAAACGATCAAACCTGCTCTGCTCATACCTTTCTGATTATATGCAGGGAACACACCACACATGAGTGTAGCACACCTGTAAGTACAAAAACACAGGCAGGAAATGACTTTGATGTTCAGGGTGTATCGAGGACATCAGGACAGAGTCAGGGAGAGAAAGAGAGAGAGAGAGAGAGAGAGACAGGGGAAGAGAAAAAGAGAGAGAGGGAAAGAAGGAGAGTGAGAGTGAGACAGAAAGAGAGAGAGAGGGACAGAGAGTGAACCTTCCTGTTGTCATACCCTCTTCAAGTGCCCCCTACCAAACTCCACCCTTTGCCCGTGTATGAGATGCAGGGCACTTTACATAAGATTTATTACACCCAAGCAGAAATATTATCTCCTGAAGGTGCCATCCATCAACCTCACTTTGAAACGCACTGAATGATATGATGAAATTATGTAGATCAGGAATGTCTGAGGGAGGATTCCATTTGGTAACCTTGGCAACCTCAGGTACTCTTACACTTGCCCTGAATACAGCTCAGCACATCAATTAATCGCCATACTTCAGAAGGGGGGGGGGGGGTGGGAGAAGGTGGTGTGGTGAGGGATGATGTGGTAGAGGGTGGTGTAGTAGAGTAGTAGAGGGTTGAATGTTTGAGGGTGATGTGACTGGGTTGTGTGTGGACGGTGATGTGATGGAGGGTGATGTAGTTTAGGGTGGTGCAGTGGGAGAACTACTTAATTGGCACAGACCTGCTAATGAAGCATTAAAATAGGGCTGATGTTTATTATTACTGTCTACTACGCAGTACTCTGTTTCACAGTACTCTTAATTTCACAGTACTCTCAGTTTAACAATACTCTCAGTCTCACAATACTCTTTCTTTTCTCTCACTTTGCTTGCCTGTATTGTTTTGCTTGGCTCAGAACTAAAGAATAAAAGAGACATTCAAGAACTACTCAAGAATATTTCCAAAATGTATACTTCAAAAGGTTACCTGATAGTCATTACCCAACAGTATACAGGATCATGTGACCTCTGATGACATTATTACTCTTATCCACATTAACACACGAACTGCCAAATATCAGTGCACATGGAACGTCTTCAATCCACGTTACAAAGATGGAACCCATGAAGGTTTGCTTTGCTCTGCTTCAGCACCAGTTACCCTGCAGCATAAAAACTCATCACGTCAAGCACACCAGGAAACCAGGGAAAGCTCCAGCTACTTAATAGAACATAATTAGGTAACATCACTATATACATTTTAAACAGCCATTTTTTTTTTTTGCTTGACTGCATGTGCTTCACGCATTCAGGCGAACCGTTAAATTGATTAGAATGCCAGAACGTGCGTTTGAAAAGCGTAACTCATCGCAATTAAGACACATTCATACCTATTTGTAGCTAGCATTCTGATATGATGCAAATGAGATGCAAATTGCCTCAAATTATCTTGCGTTAGCTGTACCGAAGGGCGTCTGTAGAGAGAAGCTTTGAGTCATAGTTAGCCTGGTCTCGCCTACTACCGGGGCAAAAGTGAAACAGCTCGGCGTCACTTAAGATTCCTGTGGAATATGCAATTGATGAGTCACCGCCAGTGAAGATTTGCGCGTCTTGAAAAATGAGTTCACTTCAACCAGAACGTCTGTTGTTAGATTCTGTCTTTATTGACTAACCTGGGTTAAAAGCGCAACAAATCTGCTCTTGATTTGGTAAACCAAGGATGAGATCGCTCTGACCTGAGGGCCTGCCATTTCCCTGACACGAGCAGCATCTGCACGATCTGTAAAATATCTGCGCGATCATATATGACAGGTCTTGTGCCTCCCGTACAGAGAAAGCTATTTCCCTGTCTTCACTGTCATTAGCATTCTCTCTTCTGCTTTTGTTCTCTCTGTACGTGGCACATTAATTCTGCCCGAACACTACCACATGTTTAAATGAGAAATAAATTGCGTTTAATTTGGGCCTTCCTTTCTGTTACGGCCGGCATCCCTTAATTTCATTAGCTCTGAACCTGTTGAGCGCCTTCAAAAGCGTCGTCTCGCGGCCGCACTTGAAAATGAAAAGCAACCCCCCCCCTCTCTCTCTCTTTTTTTCCCCCGCTCCTCAATTATCAGAATCGCTCCCTTTCATCTGAAATGAATGTTATTGAAACCAATTAGCATAGACTGGAAAATCTCCCATTAATGAGCGGAGTGAGGGTGAGTAAACAGAAATGAAAAGATGAAATTAGAGAAGAGCCTCTTCTTCTTGGCCCGGAATAATTACACGCTTAGTCGCTTAATTGTCTGGTGAAAAGCGCGACCGTGATAGTAACAGATTGCCGTGTTCATTAGGCAGCAGCGGGCCACCTGCTGCTGGGGCCCACGCGCCCTCGCTCCCCATACACGTGTTTATCCCAAGGGGGCGGTTTTTTTTTTTTTTTTTGGACACCACGCGCGCTGTGAAAGGCAAACGAGCCTGCCAATATGCCGCAATATTGCGTCTTGATTGCCAAGATACAGTGAGGCATTATATATATTATCAAATAGCTGCGGCGTGATAATGAAAAGCTAGAGAATGTACCTTTCTTTGTGATTTTATTAAATTGACCCATTAATGTGAGATGATCGTTTGCATCTAATATTCAGGCTTTGCACATATAGGTTTTGTGGTGCCAGGGTTACTCAATTAGATTATTAGAGGCCAGTGCGCATAAATCTATGCCCATGATGGCAGGGTGGAGGGGGTGGTGGAGGACAGGTGGGGTGTTCTAATATTGAATGATTACTCTGGAGTAACTGCTTTTGTATGGGCTTGATCCTCAGTGCATCTGCTTCCATGTACAGAGTTTATTCAGGTGGGTTTGTAACATGGAGAATACAGAAGCTCTTTGGTATCAGTGGCATTATGCACCACTTATTATCTAAAAAAAACACTAACAACAGCAACAATACAACTGGAATATTTTATGTCTGTATTAACTGGCTGCATGCCCTTCCCTTCTATAAGAGGTGGTGGTTATGACGTGTGTGTGTGTGTGTGTGTGTGTGTTTGATGGTGAGTAGGAGTGAATGCAGGGAGTTGCTAAGTACACAGAGATTGGCTTGATAAGAAGGGAGTGAGGTGGGGGACGTTTTCAGGACATTTAATTTCCTGCCACCAATTGAGATGATGGTCCACAGTGCGGCAGGATGCGTGCGTCTCACTGCTCTGTGGCTGGTTAACCACACGCCAGGGGAGCAGGAGAGCTGGCCGTGGCGCTAACGTGCTAACGTGCTCTGTCACACGTATGTTAATGCCTGCAGTGCAGGTGGTTTTCCTGGCCTGCGGATTGCCTGATCTGCTGGTTCTTTGGTTTCTCTCTGTGTGTGTGTGTGTGTGTGTGTGTGTGTGTGTGTGTGTGTGTGTGTGTGAAGAATGATTCATTTTTTCTGATTATGCGGCCATACCACACAGAACAGTACACACAGAACAGCACAGACAGAACAGTACACACAGAACAGTACACACAGAACAGTACAGACAGATGCGTAGCATAAAGCAGACAGCAAACCCAGCCCACGGGTGCAGGTGAAGTAAAAGATAGAATCAAATTAAGCAGAGCAATACCAAAATATCATTCTAATCTCTCCCCCTCTCCCTTCCTCTCTCTCTCTCCCTTCCTCTCTCTCTCTCTCCCCCTCTGCCCCCTCTATGTGTGTGTGTGTGTGTGTGTGTGTGTGTCAGAAAGAGAGAGACAGGGGGGTCCCCCCCGGGCCGGGGGGGCGGGGGGGGGTCGGGGGGGGCGGGCGGAGGGGCGGGGGG
>JAOYMR010000003.1:22044067-22054082 GCA_025802075.1 Tenebrosternarchus preto | reverse complement strand
CCCCCCCCCCCCCCCCCCCCCCCCCCCCCCCCCCCCCCCCCCCCCCCCCCCCCCCCCCCCCCCCCCCCCCAGGGGGCAATTGAGGGACACAAGGATAGAGTGTGGAACGAGAGCATGATGAAAGATTTTTTGTTGCGTGTGAACTGATGGACTTTTCAGTGAGGAGGAATCCCAATGGTGAGTCATGTGTGTTTGTGTGTGTGTGTGTGTTGTACTAAGGGGAGCACTCTAGCTATCGAGTTATGGACACAGCTGAGCAAATAAAAGCGTTCTTTGATACACAACTGTTCAATATGAGGCTCTTTGCTACCGCCTTCGAGTGGTAATGTCATTAGTGGCGACCCAAAAGATGATGAAGGTCCTACTTCAGTCTCCTCTTCAGGCAACATCAATAGGCTACATAACCAGCATTATGAGAGACCAACATGGGACCATAATGTTCAAATTGAATAAATGTTCAGTAACAGAGAGTCCTTGACCCACTGACATGAAAGGGCCTCTCATAACGCAGACAACTCACAGGAGCCATAAGTAGATTCACCCCCACCCCTTCATACATTTCACTGGTCAGTCTTACACAAAGCTTTACGAACAAAATGGAGCTGAATGGACTTTTCAGTTCCATAGGACTCTGTCCTCTTGGATCTTGTCCCTGGGCATCGTTCCCATTCCTCCAGCCAGTGCGAGGAGAGTAGCCGGCTACTCTAAAACTGTTCCACATCACTGTGCAGTGGCCTTTCAACAGTGACTTCTCTTGCCAACCCTTCAGGGTGTAATTATGTATGTTGTTCATTTTCTCACAAACTTGGAAAGTCGGCAGTTGCTAACTAACGTGGACTTACGATTGCACTGCCAAAAAAAAACAAACAAACAAAAAAAAAAAAACATGGTGGTAAGGTCGATATTTCTCAGTTTAGACTTTTTTTTAAACAAAGCCCTGCTTCGAACTCCACAGAGACCCACAGCACTCCTCAGTCTGCCTCCAACTCTTACTCACACACTGTTCTTCTGTATGGCAGCCTTGTCCACATGCTTCGACCATTGATTTGGGTTTGTCTTTATTAAAACAAACAATAACCTGGTCTAACTCCTCTCAGGAAAGTCTTCTTACTCTTGTTTATTCAGACAGCCTGGGGAAGGGGGGCATTTTCCTGGACTGCTGGTTATCAGTGTCCTTCTGATCACACTGGTCCAGGTCCACTACAGGTGAGCTGAGGCACCTTGGATAAGTGCCACACCATTGAAAGAAAAGCGTGTCATTTTTTTAGTAAATGTGCTATTTAATTTTCAACTTTCATTTTAAGTCCTGTTTTGTGCAGTTAAAAAAAAAAAGCTACAGGTTACGGTTATCACAATTAATGTCAGTATACATTATTTGAGGTTTTGACCAGTAAGCATCTGTAAGCTCTGTAAGTTTGTCAATAAAGTGTCGCACTTCACAATAAAGGCACTGTATGTACAATAAAATGGCACATTTCATAATAAAGGTACTTTATGTACAATAAAGTGCCGCACTTCATAATAAAGGTACCGTATGTTCAACGTGTAGCACTCATAATATCTTCTAAATCATATTAGCCAGTCAGACATGAACCATAATTACTTTTTCCAAAGGCCAAGGGACTTCTGGACAAACCATTATTTTATGGAGCGTGACGTAAATTGCCCAGGGACAGAAGCAAACTTGACAAAGTTATTGAAACACTCATAGCAGTCGGGTTCGAGGAATGTGTTCTGGATAGAGACCCTGTGATCTGTAAGTTATATAGGTTGCATGGAGGGAATCTGGGAGGGGCTTAGATGTTCCAGGCCTGGACTGGTGTGGAACAGATGCTGTCTGGGTCCAGTTCGAGATGAAGCTCCACATGCAGTGATTCAGGAGATAAACTGGCCGACACTGGGCATGTTCAGAGTTAAACAGTGCACTTCTTATTCCCTTTGTTGCTAATAATATTACTTACAATTATGCTTTACAATTTAGTTACTGAAAATACATTATAAACATTATTATACTATCATTATTTTTACAGTGACTATTGACATGACTTCGCAAATCATCAGCGACAATATTAACGCTGAGTGTTTATTAGGAAATGCAATATCTAGCAGACAAGCGACCATAAAAATCACATGACAAATTTTCAATGAGCATTCCTGTAATCACGCGACGCGTATGGGTAATTAATTAAATGTAAGCATAACCCCACGTACACACGGGACAGCAAATTGTTTCAACGATTTTTAAAAAGCCAAATTGCATTTGTTTCTGTGAATCGCTTTCCGTCTCTCTCCTGCATGTCTCCTTCTCTTCATGCGTTTTAGCCATGAAGTAATTACTGCGCGAGGACGGGTTACCGGGATTGATTTCCTTACATGTGTCTTATTACTCGGGGCCTGGCAGGCGAGCGCCGCTCGCGACTGACACACAATAAAAGCCGTGTCAGGCGCATTAAAGATGCTGCGAGTGATAACCCCCTACCCTTCCCCACCAAATTTACATTCAAACGGGGCTTTTGACAAAGCCTTAGCAACAGGCTGCCGTAATCAACCACGAGCCCTGACCTGCCCTCGCTTTAGCAGCGATCTGTCCTGGAGCTTTAAATTGGAAATTATTACACATTACACCCTCAACGCGGGGACAGGATCGAAAAGGATCGATATTTTCCCCAGGCCTATAAATCAGCCGATCTCTCTCGCTTGCTGCTCGCTCTGCGGCTACTGTTTGTGGAACATATCTAAATTTTCTTGTAACAAATTAATTCCAACATTTTCTCCTGATTGAATTAGGGCAAGTGCAGGTGCTGTCACAAGCGTTCGGCTGCTTCCAGGAGACAAATTACCGGCCTGGACACGGGTAACAAGCGGCAGTGTTGAGTCCCTGATAATCTTCTCACTAATTCTCCATTACAGCAAAATGAAGCCATAAATCTTCCTGACAGCTGATCGATGTAAACATTGTTTCCCCCATGATTGCCAGCACTCCCAGCGGAGGTACTGTCCGCTCACAATTCGTTGAAATTACTCCCCACGCGAGCCCTCCCCCGGAACGAAAAGTAAAGAGTGCGCGCGATCGTGAATGGCGAAAGCCCTCGTGTTCTTCCTTTGCGAAAAAGGTAAACATGTTGCTGTGGCCGAATCTTTCAAAGGGGAAAAGTCCCTTTTTTATAGTCTCAAAATACCCACGTGAAATGTACACTAGGTAGTGCGTCAATGTCAGAATTAGACAGTTGGAAAGAACTATAAAAAACGATTAATGAAAAAAACCTAAATAGGAAAACAGAAGAAGGATGAGGTAAGTAAATAAGTAAAGACAGCGAAAACCGAGACACGTATTCGCTGGTGCACGACGTGCGTTAAGATACTGTTTTTAGCTAAAGTCCGAAGGCTAAGCTCTAGTACCTTGTATTAAATTACTTATCCTTCATCGAGTGTCGTTAATGTCCTGTAAACGGGAAATGGATGTGCCCCGTGGCTCTTTCCTCCATTCAAGAACAGATACTTTTAAGTTCTGCTTTTCAAAGCGCGGCGACCCCAGCTACATGTCATTTTGCACTCATGTCATCCAGTATTTCCACCTCATTTAGTACGTTTCCTGGTTTCAAAACATCACATATTATCTGCACAGACTTGTGAAATTTAAATGTGGCTATTTTAATATGCTTCTAAATTTGCTCCAAGCATAGGAGATCTGTTTTTTAAAAAAAAGGCACTCCATCACTGAGTTCATGTCCTCTGAGGGTTAACTTACTGAGAGTTATTTTATGAACACCTCTAACCTGCTTCAACGTGAGGCAAATATCCTTTTGTTACGGTTAGTCAAAGAGTGCCTAATTTCTAATTTTCTTTTGTTTCTCTTTCAAAGAGATATGACAAGTGCAAACGCTTCTGAAAGATTGAGTTGTCAAACAGTCAAAGCCCCGTGCACGTTGTCAGGCTGGTAACTGTCTGATGATATTCCACACAGTTATTAAATCACGTGTGCGGTTACTGTGGCGCGTGCTCTTAAAGGGGACTCCTCTGCTCTAACACCTCAGCACCAAAAACAAAAATAGCTCTTACAGACTCATCTGCATGTTGTAGTACATGAATTGCACATACATAAGTTTTTATGTGTGTTTTGTTTTTGTTTTTTTGCAAAAAATTAGACCTGTGTCAATGTGTCCAGTGCAAATAAATACTCAAATGGTACTTTAATCTGTGAATATTTTGCTTCATAGTTTTCTCAAAATCTATCACTGATTCAAAAGAACCACTGCATTACGTCCCTCGTTAAGAGAAACGCCTCAATCAGGTTTATTATTCCGGAAGAACCTGCGTGCTTTAGGCCGCTGGGCCCATGAGGCTCTGCCTGAAGTATCCGGAAAGTGGCGGAGCAGGCGGGATGGTGCTGAGAGACCTGCTGTGGGAGTGTATTTATGATGGCCATCCAGCACGAGCCTCAGGGGCATCTGTAAAGGACAAGGCAAGTCCTCTCTGAACAGACATCCTCTATTGGCTTTAAAGGTTACTACTGCTCCAATTGGTCCCAGTCTGGCAGTGTCACTTGCATTATGACTTCATCACCCTGGGAGAGGAGCATGAGGCGATAGAAAAAACAGTTGGTGACCATTTGTCAATGTCTGTCTCAAATTACCGCTCGACCAATCACCACACAGGATCAATAGGGAGCTGGTCGGGGTGGATGGAAGGTGGTGGGGGTACGAGACTGAGTGGGTGGTGGCTGACCCAGAGATGGAGGAATAACTGATCAATACACGAGGATGGATTTTGTCATTTTGAAAACCTGCTGTCAGAGGTGGAGTGTTTCTACATGGCGCTGGAGGTGGGTCTCGGGGGCCCTAAACCATGGCGGTCCATCCAGTCCAAAAGTTGGTCAGTAAAGAGGTCATCAAATTTAAAATCTTTACAAATAAAATGTCTAACAAGTGTGTAAAACAGGAATGATTTTCTGCTACGCCATGTCGAACATTCAAAGGCAAAAGCAGCCACAAGTTTCTACTATAGATAAAGATATAGTACATAGATCCTTGTTATTGAGGGTTTCTCTCAGGCTAATGACTGTTTGATCACAGCCAGTGGGGTTATTGACAGCAGAAGTGGGCTGATTAATGCTGGTTTAAGGCAGCAGGGATAATACTTGCACAAGGGTTATTTGAGGCAGAGGCAGCAGTGACTGATACCTCTGCTCACAGATGTCTTTTAAATCACACTTTGTAGCTTTTAAAAGACTGACCTCCATTAGAGTGGCCATTAGGCTCAGATCCTGCCAACTAAATGGGTGAATAAGAGCTATTGATTTTGATATTTAGCCGTGGTTGACAAGTACCCTTGTTTGTTTTTGGTTATTGAGTCAGGCCTGTGACTGGCTTGCTGGTTAAGAGACATGTAGATAATGAACCACACACTTAGGGAATCATTAGGTGATTACTGATGTCAGTCTACAGAGTGCGCCCAAGCGTGAATGATGCGTTAAAATGCTGCTCACAGATATCCACTCTTAGCCTGTGACTGTTTCCTTCAGAAATGACACTTTAGACCTGAAACGCGCAGGACTTTATTAGAGCGTTCCTACTGAAAGGGTCATTTAGTTCCAGGTCAACGGAAAAGTCCAAGACTGATCTCTTTTGTAGGCATATGTATTAAATAGCAGCACATGTGAACAAGTCACAACCTGTCTCTCCACCTTAGATGTCATATTTAGAGCTGTGTTTCCAATCAACATAATGCCCTTTAAGATCTCATTTATAAAACATTATCAGGAGGTCAGAAGGCAGCTGACAATTGCATAAATATCCAATTAAACTTATGAATAATCTGCTCGAGGTCGAGTATTGATTTCCTCCACCGCTCCTAGATTGTGTTGGTGGGGGTATAGATGAACACGCTTTGGGTCGTGCAATCGTGATACTGCGCTAATCACGTAATCATCCCGCGTGCTTCTCGGAGGAAGCGGTTTGTGTGAACTGTTTTTCTCCAACACGGCCTTGTGGGATACGGCTGTAGTGATCCGCGAGACTCGGAGAGCGGAGTCTGAGCTGGAGAACGGGCCCTTTCCGTGGTCCCACAATCCTCGGCTCTCCGCCGAGCAGAGTGCGTGTTACGGCCTGGGCCGCCGACCTCTGTGAAGTGTAATATTGCCGATCAGAATAACTCAAATTGATAGCGGGACCTCCATGACTGCGTGATTGTTTTTACATACAACTTCATTGTGCGTGTTCTTTCGGTACCCTCTCTTCTCATTCATATATTCTGGGTGGGGGGAGTGAGGGTGGGGAGGGTTGAGGAGAGGTGACATATCTCAGGGCATTGCTATTATGTTTGAAAAATTCAACGATTTAAAGTGTAACATTTCCAGACTCCAAGGTCACAGCTGGGTGTCTGTTTTTGTTTTTTTTTTTAACCTCCTCTCCCTATCTGTTTTTTTTTTTTCTCCTTTGCCCTCTCAGCGAATCGATGAAGCTGAAACGCAGTGCCAGGACTCCGGGGGCTTCCGCCAGCGCGGTCGGAGGGAGAGCGCCGGTAGGGAAGCAGGCGTAGCGAGAGAGCGCTTTCCCGCTTTTCCGTTCGGAACACCAGCCAAACCTGACCTCGGAGTTCAGGGCGAGCGGGCAGATTGGCGCGGGTACAGGAGCCTGGAATTTCACCGCTTCAGCTGGCACTGAGCAGCCCGCCCTCTTCCTGCTCCTCCGCCAAGCGCCCGAACGGTGGCAGAAATATTTCTTTATATTTTTATTTGCTTAATGTTATTTGTTTCAGGTTTGGTCAGGGAGGAGGTGAAAATTTAACTCACTTGCCATTTATTAAGACCTGATTACAGGATCAGCCGCGCTCTTAACACACGAATTCAAATGTTGACCGCGAACTGAAGCATGAGGGCTCGGAACAGTTGAGAGGTACTGGCTCCCTGTAACCTCACTGAATATTACAGTGGTTAATCTTGCCAATACATACTGCAATAACAGGCAGCAAAACAAAACAAGTGTAATGGGGTGTTAGGAGTGGCTGTGGAGCAGGGGAGACGTTAATAACCAGGAGCGGTTCTCCGTACAGCAGTTGCATGTCTCTTTAATGGAGCGCTTCTGCCAAACATGCTAACACAGCTCAGCGAAATCTACCCCGCCAACTTAAAAGCCACTCGTCTCCGAAACGCTTACAGGCTGCGGTTTGATTCGATTTGGCAGCGTTGGCGTGAACCAAGTTTTCTTTTTTGGTTGTGACGTCGAGAGTTTGCCCCTTCAGGGAAAGTGGGGAATCTTCCTTCAGGTAGGAACATGACACCTTCCCTTCGCCCGCCACCGCTGTGAGTGTCCTGGCCTGTCCTCTCTCTCTCTCTCTCCCTCTCTCTCCTCCATGCCAGCGATCTTCCGTGCTCGGAGACGGCCCTCTCCACTCCAACACCCCACGGGGGTCCAGCCGTGTAAAAAAACATAAAAAGACCAATTTAATTTAACGCGTCCACGGCAACTAAGCATTTTAATTTCGACAGATGTGACCGAGGAGTTAATATTTTACTTGTCAGAAACCAGGCCGATGCCACTGAATCATAGTAATTCTCATTAAGAGGCTCTCCCCTAGCTGTGCCCTAATTCAGAATAATGAAAGGGGAGAGTGAAGGATTTTCTGATTCCGGCTGAGTCCTATCTTTTAATATTCCCTCCTTGATGGATTAGGGAAGCAGGAAATTCATCTTGGATCATGGGTCCTAAT
Organism: Tenebrosternarchus preto; assembly: GCA_025802075.1. NCBI lineage: Eukaryota > Metazoa > Chordata > Actinopteri > Gymnotiformes > Apteronotidae > Tenebrosternarchus > Tenebrosternarchus preto. Next base: position 22,046,375 of record JAOYMR010000003.1, on the reverse strand, counting down.
TCAATAAGGGATCATTCCAGGAGTATTGCATTTTATAATAATGTCATTTAAAGTGTCGTATTCCATTCTGACTGTCCCATCTGTATTCTTATATAATGGTGCCAGAGGGATAAACTTTTACAGGGGGAACCGCGCTTTCCGCCTTCTTTACTAATGTTCCCTTTTTTATTCTTGCCTTCTTTCACTACCACTCTCTCTCTCTCCCTCTGCTCCTCCAACACTCTCTCCACCTCTTCACTCCACTCTATCCATCTCTCTCCTAGTCATCCTCTCTCTCTCTCTCTCTCTCTCTCTCTCTCTCTCTCGCTCTCGTCTTTGTCACTCTACCTCTCCTTTTTTCACTCTCTCCCTCTCTCTTTTCCTCTTTCATTCTATACCTCTCTTTCTTCCCTCTGAAAATAGAGAGATTTAAGTCTGCAGGCACAAAATCAATTTCTCATAGAAAATGTAAATAACACAGGCAAATAGATTATTTTTATTAATAATATAATGGAATATAAGTTACAGAATAGATGTTACTCTAGATTGTCTAAGGTACTTCTTTTCTGTGTAGAATAAGATCAGTATTGCATATCTAGGCTCAAGTATCTCGGGCCAGTCGCTGTTTAAACCAACCTGATTTTTCATAGTTTAGTGATTTGTGAATCTCTCATTATTAAGCTACTATAGAGATGACAAGATGTAATCAAATAACACGAGCAGTGTGGTTTAATTCAGTAGTAGTATGTACTGAATGTGTGGTTTAATTCAGTAGTAGTATGTACTGAATCCCTTGTAGTTTTGTTCTGGGTGCTTTGGTTACTCTGTTCTTCTCTATATAGGATTCAACTCTTCTGTTCTCTCTTCAGGAATCTGAACCTTCGTGTTCCCTGGCTAATGCATCCCTGAAACTAAAGATGTATTTCCATCATTTCCTGCTGTGTTTGTCATGAGTGTGTCTGTCCGACACACAGGATGAGGTGTCCAGGGAGAGCCCTTTTAAAAAGCTTCTGTGTTCTTATTATGATAAGAGCCAGCTTCCCTCAGAACCTCTTCAAAACGACAAAGTTCTCCCCCTTCAGGGCTCTCGGGCCTCTCTCACGTCCGCGCCACCTCATCCCATGACGGCCCGACTCTCTCGCTTCGCTGTCTGTCTCCTCTCGCCTTATCAAGCTCTTATTGCTTCTGCTGTCTCCACGCTGGCATGGCCACCGGAGCCCCGCGAGCCCTGAATGGTGTTGGTGAAGTTCAGTTGCCAAACACTGTTCTGAGATCAGCATAGTCCTGCTTTTGCTCGAGAGACAGCATGGGAGAGATCTGATCCCAGGCTGGTCCATTTCACTCTTGACTTATCGTTGCCAGTAGATTGCTACAACGCAGTACCAGAGGGCAATACTTCCACAGCTTTGAAGAAACGCTTTTCTCAGAGAGGCTAACAGTGTGTTAATACAAAATCACATGCATCTGGGGCACTGTTCTGAGATCAGCATAGTCTGGGGCAGATGCATGTGATTCTTATACCTGCCGATGCCGAGGGCACGTCTAGGATGTGGTGGTCTGGGTACGGTACAGCCTTCAAGAGAAGAGTTTGGTTGTAGCTGAACATTTCCTGGACTAGTCTCTCACTGTGCCAGTTTGGTTGTAGCTGGACACTTCCTGGACTAGTCTCCATTCTAGTTCATCACAAAAGGTCTGGGCCAGACAAGTTCTTCCACACCAAGCTCACGCAACCATGCGTTTATGGACCTGGCTTTGTTCACTGGGGCACAGTCACACGGGATCAGAAAGAACCTTCACTGAACTGTTCTCACAAAGTTCCCTCAAAATATGCATATAATTGTCCAAAAAGTCTTGTTATGCTGATGGTTTAAGATTCCCTTCACTGGAACTAAGGAATCTAGACCAACCCCTGAAAAACATTATATACCCTTATCTCTCCTCCATCAAACTACAATACAGTCAGGCAGGTAAAGTTCTCCTGGCATTTGCCAAACCCAGACTCATGCATCAGATGCCAGGTAGAGCAGTGTGATTCATCACTCTACAGAACACGGTTCCATCGCTCTAGAGTCCAGTATGATTCATCACTCTACAGAACACGGTTCCATCGCTCTAGAGTCCAGTATGATTCATCACTCTACAGAACACGTTTCCACCGCTCTAGAGTCCAGTATGATTCATCACTCTACAGAACACGTTTCCACCGCTCTAGAGTCCAGTATGATTCATCACTCTACAGAACACGTTTCCACCGCTCTAGAGTCCAGTATGATTCATCACTCTACAGAACACGTTTCCACCGCTCTAGAGTCCAGTATGATTCATCACT
>JAOYMR010000003.1:22019768-22041297 GCA_025802075.1 Tenebrosternarchus preto | reverse complement strand
CCTCCCCCGCGCGTGGGGGGGGCGGGCCGGGGGCCCCCCCCCCCCCCTGGAACCTCGAATATAACTGTTGTTTTGTCTTCCTCTGGAGTTAAGTTGTTATCTCCCATCTGACAGCTGTAGCGGAATTGCAGCAACAACACACACCATAAGTCTATAAAGGATTTGGGGATCGGGCAGGACTACCTAAACAGGATGGTGGACAACAATTGTAACTCTTGGTTTCACCTCATTTGAGTTTTTTCCCCTCCCTCTCTCTCTCTCTCTCTCTCTCTCTATCTATCTCTCTCTTACAGCTTTCTCCTGAACATATGACTGAAATGACTAAAGTAATCATTTTCCGCTATTTAACGTCTTAAGTGGATTAAGATACCTTTTTTGTTTTCATCAGGTTCTAATGGTTTCTGCTTCCTAGTAAAGTGCTGTTGGAAATTTCATCTGGGAAAATGGCCTGTAACATTATTAACACTGAAGCCCTCAGGGCTTCCAGTGCTTTATAGTCCAAGGGCCTCAGACTACAGGGGCAAGGGGTGAGGGGAGGGGTGAGAGACGAGGGGTGAGGGGTGCAGGGACGAGGAGTGAGAGGTGAAGGGTGCAGGGACGAGGAGTGAAGGGTAAGGAGTGAAGGGTGAGGAGTGAGGGGAGAGGAGTGAGGGGAGAGGAGTGAAGGGTGAGGAGTGAGGGGAGAGGAGTGAGGGGAGAGGAGTGAGGGGTGAGGAGTGAGGGGAGAGGAGTGAAGGGTGAGGAGTGAGGGGTGAGAGGTTCGTGCGATGGGTCTAATTGGCCGAGCGAAGGCTTGTTTTGGGCCGGTCTTTTTTCTCACTGCGTTTCGGCCCTTTGAAGTCGCCCTTTCATCTCCCCAGCCTCATGATGTGTGTGTGTTTTGTGTGGTGGTGTGTGTGTGCATTTCTCTGTCAGAGCACTTAATATAAAACAAAGGCAAACCTTTAGAGAGCTTATGCTCCTTCTATTCTCTCTCTATCCATCTCTCTCTCTCTATCCATCTCTCTCTCTCTTCCTCTCTATCTCTGTCTCCTGTCTTTTAGTGCAAGTTCGAGGATTGATTCAAAAGTCATTTGACACACTCAAACTCAGTCCCCTCTCCGTCCGTCTCTCAAGGGCTTGGAAACGCACTAAATATCATAACAATTTCAGAGGGAACAGAAGTTCCACTATGTGCCTTATTTTAAAAAAAGAAATCACCTTGTTATTACATAAGTCGCCAACACTTTTGTGTGGAATTGTTCTCTCTGAACAAGATTTTGAGCCAAGGGCTCTCCTGATAGAAGTCCAAGTGTTTTTATTATTCTAGATTTATTTTTTTTTCCCCGGGAAGTGAATCAGCGCTAACTCCCTGGCAAACTGTATGGTGATAAATTTAGCAACAGGCTATGAAGGCCTGATATGGACTGTAGACAGTTCATGAGGAGAGATGAGTGCCATGGAAACGGATTACAGTGTAATACTCGCTTCCTTATCGCTGCCCTGGGGGTAAAAATTCCGAGCCTCCAGGGGTTCAAATGGTCCCCGGTATCCTTTCGTTACTACGAGCGTCCACCACAGTCCCATGAAGATGTTGCTCTGCCGATTTGCACTGCTGAGTTGCAGAATCAGAGTCGGGAGGGAAGAGAGGGGAGGGTGTGTGGAAACGCAGGGGCGACAGTCAGTGCGCGAGGAGGGGAGGGGGGTTGGGCTGGCGTGCCTGGAGGCAGCATGGCTGCTGGAGGCGGCGTGAAGCCGACCGTCTGGAGAGCGTGTGGAAAGGAAAGAGTCGGTGAGCGCTCTTTCCAGCGCTAATCTGAGTAGCACTTTACTGTCCCCGTCCGGTGGTCTCCTAGTGCTCTTAAAGACCTTCTGCGTCTCTGATAACGCCGAGCGGAGAGTGGCAGGGAAGAGGGCGCCCAGAGAGGCCTTGTGTTAAAAGCTGTCCAGATGTAAGTCAAGTTTAAGTCCATTAAGACATTAATAACAGTACTTTAGGGGCACTAATTGTTCTTTGGTGGAGAAGGAAATAAGCAAGAACATCGGGTCTTTAGTCCTGGTCGTCTTAGGCTGTAACCACATACAGGTCAAAGTGAAATCATTGATTCAAACAGGCTATTCTGTGGTCAATAAAGATATAAAGATGCCTGTAGAAAAAACATCGAGACTTTTGCAATCTACAGTGTCAAGAACGACCTGGGACTGCTCGGTAAATTGGTCAAGTATGGAGTGACGATCTGGCCTCCATTAATCGCGTCTAGCGCTCCGCGCAACGGTCGCATTCACAGGTCCGTCTCCTCTAAGAACCAGGGAGAATCAATAATTCAATACCACTGGCGTCTTTTCAGTCCAACTGAAAGATCCGATACACAAGCACTCCTTATCCTATGCGTGACTGAGAGCAGTATTAATTAAAAGCCTAAGACATTGCTTTGTATTAAAACCAGCCTAGGGCTGGCGACACACGATCAAATTCTCAGTGAAGGTACTGCAGGTAAATAAACCAGAAACCAGGTTGATAAACCAGAAAACTATCGACAGGTATGGAAATCGCGTCATTTTATTACGTGATTCTATGAACAATGTTCACAGTACTAGATGCCTTGTTAAAACAGTTAAAAAGAAAAAAAAATGGTTGTTTAAAAGAGTGTCGTTCGACAATAATATATCCTGTTATGGTGTATAAGACGTAATATAGTTTTATATCGAATAAAACAATAGTCTAAATAGGCCTGCCTGAAGCTATAACTAACTCGTGTTTACTTAGAGACCCCTATCCGCACGCACAAACCATAAGACCTTAGTAGGCTAACTGTAGTTTGATCAGTTTCTACCGTTATTTAAGAAATACGCTTATATAAATCCAATGAATACATGCTTTTAAATACGTGGACTTGATAAACTTAATTTAATAGGCAAGCTATTTGTTGGCAGGGTCAATACCAACGACAGGCGCCATATGTTAGATACACCGAACTCACAGCTCAAAGCGAGCCGCAATCCGAACGCCTTCTCAAACGTCATATTGACGTGTCCATGTCGACGCTTTATCAAACGTCATGTTAACGTGTTCATATCGACGTAACTCCTAGACATTTTTAGGACTGTGCGATACTTTTTCGCGTAATTGGGAGTTAATTATACCTAGGCTAACAACATTCTGACGTTTTTTTTTTATATTCGCTTTTAAAAGAAATTCATTTTACTTTGGAAAAGTCAAGGTCTGCGCGTCATGCTTAATCGCCACAGCTGGAGATTTGACTTTATTATAAATGAACACAGTTTAACACGTGAAGCGCTGGGCCAGTGTCCGGGTTACAAGTTCAGCTGCGGCTGTGATGTCATACGCAAGCTATCAGTCGCAGAAGAAACCCTTCTGCGCGCTTAATGAACTCCCTGCAGAGTCCTAACCGGGCAAAATTATCGGCCAAACAACAATAAAAAAAATCCACTCAGGAATTAATATTTAATTCAGAAACAGCGCTAAATCACTCATCAACAAAACTTTTTGCGTCCACTTTGCATTTATCTAACGAACCATGAGGAAAATAGTAACAGTTATCAGTTTTTTTTAAAAATGTATTTTGCATTCATTCAGTTTTTACGATTTTGGAGATATATATATATATATATTAAGATTTGTATCCTAAAAAACTGAAAATAACTGAATGACGCGTTTCAAATTGAACATGCCTTTTAAAGAAACATTAAGTTAGTTGTTGATATTACAGACGTTGGACAGACAATCCAACAATATTTTATCACAAAAAATAGGCCTGTTTCTAAAATTAATTTGTAGGACAATAACACGGATATTAATAGAAAAATTTCTGTGGATTTATTATGACTCGAAAACACTGTTCGGGTGAGTTCACTTTTCACAGTAACGAAGAAATTATAGTTTGAATAATGTTAAAATAACTTCAGTGACATAGCAGGATGTTCGAGAATGCTGTCGGGTACGTATTTACTTTAAACGTTATTAAAAAAAATCGACCTTACAGAGATCCACATGGTTTTCACACGGTGAGAAAGCAAAAAAAAGACAAAAAAACAAACAAAAACGAAGTGTACCCACAATATGTTTATGAAACACAAAAACCAAATAAAAAAAATAATTTCCGTTTGTATTAACATATTGTACATGTGCCCCGTACCTCAACAATAACAATTATCATAAGCGCAGTAAAATCTTCTCGGTATAATCTGTGCATTAACACTTGGACCTCTGTGTTGTTAGCTGCAAGAAGTGGACACTTTGTACTGGATAAGGACCTGATATGTGATTAAATTCACCATACACTCGGTAATAATAAGTAAAACGTTTGAGTTTTTTTAATGTAAAGGTTATTAAATCCTACTGTATTTCCACTTGCAATAGAGCTCGTGAACCCCCAGAGTATTCACGTGAGTGTTTAAATTCCTCCAAGTGATTCAAGGACCTGAACGGTACTAAGCTTACGTCATCCGCGAGGACAAGACACTGCGACACCGAGCTCTCGTGTTGGCAGAGAGTAGGAAGAACCCTTTATGATTTACGCTGTTGTTCCTGTCTTAGCGCACAAACATCCATAGTTTCCTTTGTAAGAGAAACTCTGTTTCAGATATAGCGAGGCCAGCCTCTTTATTATTTTTTTAAAGATAACCAATGACGGATTAAAACAAAAACTGCGCAGAAGTGTTCGGTTTGTCACACAAGAATCGAACGTCCCAGCTGCGTCATTTTATATTCGGAACAAGTTTGTCTTTGACAACGCCTCCTCCTCTGGTCTCCCATCTGAAATCTCTGTTTCTTCAGTTCGCATTGCAGAGGTCTGCGTGTAAACTACGTCTCTCACTCTCCAGTTGGAGATCCAGAAATAGGCCTATTTCACAGTTTGTGTTCTTTGTTTGTTTTGTTGTCTATTTCTCATAAATAGCCTATTCTTTATTCTGGTGTGTCCTTCATAAGAAAACATAAATAATGTCCTTGTTTTCACTCAATATGCCATTTCGTTGCTGTTGTTGTTTGGATTCTACGCCGCTGGCGCAGACGTTTGGATGCGCGTCGTCCGCGTGTCACAGTCCAAGCGCCGCCGCGTGTTTTTTGGCCTTTAGTCTGAGGTCTGCGATGCTGGAGTTTTTGTTGCTGTTCTTAGCGGCTGCAGCTGCGGCCACCACTGAGGCCGCAGAGGCGGACTCTGCCGCGAGCGTCGCCAGGGGCAACCCAAATGGCGGTGCAGGAAACATCATGTAAGGTGCGTGCGCCGCCAGGTGAGAGTGCAGGTGATGGTGCGCGTGGGCCACAGCGCTGTCAAGTTGCAGTTGCGCCTGCACCTGAAAGGAGAAGGGCGGCACGTTGCAATGACTATCCTACGGACGCACGAGTGGAGAGAGAGGGGGGAAAAACACATTAACTTAAGAGAGGGCAGCTATAATCGTTTCAGTGCTGTAACTGAGAAATGGAACACGATATTCATTTGTAAACGTTCGGGCGTGTGCATAAATAATGTCATGTAAGTCTACAGTTGTACCCCCTTTAAATATGGTTTCAAACTGCTAAACAAATTGACGGCTTCACGTGTGTCGTTCTGGCTTTCGGGTCGCTGAGAAGAGCGGTTGAAAGATACATCCGCGCTCTTATAGGGTTCAAGTGATTTCACTTGGGGACTGATATAATGTAAGATGACCCTAGAAGAGTATTAGCTAAATGCATCCACACCAGAACCTAGGTTTCCTTTCATAGCAGTTGGACCGAGCATTTGCCAGGACGGATATCTGGGCACTGGGTTTGTCAAAGACCACGCGCCTCAACGTCACTTGCCTGTTGGAACGGCATCCGCAAAGCTCCCACGTTGACATATGGCGCCACGCGACACGCTTCAAACTGACTCGCGGCTCCGATGAGTACCCCTGCAAAGAGATGGGATATGTCCGCGTGATTCTCTTTCACTCGTGGTTTAAACTACCGCGAGCACACTCCAGACTCAGCACGGATTATATCACAAACATCAACTTCCAGTCCAGTCCTGTTTAAACTAACCTCCATTTGATTTCAAATAAATGTGTATTGTTAAACTTGAAACAGCGCTTAATTAAAACTTAAGAACTAGTCAGGATCCTTTACCCCCCCTTTCATTAAATATTAAATATGAGATCTAAAAGCAGGTCACGACTAAGGATTGGATACTGCTGTACCTAAATGAACCTAAATGATTGGATACTGCTGTACCTTTGGATACGGTCCCACACCCGGAGCTCGCTCATGAGTCGAAAAAAAATATTCGCTTTTCAAATAGAGGCAAACACGTTGAAAGGAGTGACGCACCTTTGTGTAACTGATTTTCCTGTTTTCTGCACTTGGCCCTCCGGTTTTGAAACCAAACCTGCGGGGAGAGAAATTCATTAGCGAGCCGTGATTGACAGCTGCTTGCAAGGGCACGTGTAATTCGTCTCAAAATGACAACAACCGCAGCGAAACTATATCCCAGAGGACCTCTGAAATATTAATGATTCTTAACCCCAGATTTTAATTATTAGGTTTTACAACGAGAAGGCAGCCATACGAAATAGAAAACGTTCAGTAAACCACAAAATAGGAGAATTAGAAATTTATAAATAACCGAAGAAAAGCTTGAGCGAAATGCGCATGTTAAATTGGACCATAATAAACTACCCTTCTCAGCACAGGTTTCATCTTTCCATTAGCGTCCCAGAAGAACCAAATCGACGTTCTGATACCAAATACCAGCATGAGATTATAGCCTTGGACATCTGAGTAAGGCTATCTGACAATAGCGCTCGCATTAGTAGACGGGCAAAATTAATTACCTTTATCTGCAAGAAAATTTATGTTACTGATTCGTTTATTGCCGTGCAGTTCAGTTTAATTACTGTCATAACAAGTTCGGCACAAAGCCTCTTTGAAGATATGTGTTTTGAGTCAATCTCTTTTATTCAAAATGTTATTTTTTGTTATGAGTATCTGGGATTTTGAGATTAGGCTTCTCATTACTATGTTAATCTACTTTGAATCCCCCACAGAGAGGTGAACAGATTAACCCAAAGCACAGTTTATCAATTTGACTCAACTTTACTGTTAACGGAGGGAGCCTTATCATTGAAACTGAAATATTTGATTTCGATAAACAATTAACACGATACATTGGCTGATAATGAATTATTCTCCAGTTTAAAAGAAGAACAAATCGATTATATAAAGAAGGTCCCCAGTAGCCTAGGTTATCGTTTTTCTTTCCTCAAACATTTTTTTTTCTGTAAACACAATCATAACCTAATTTTCTAAGCTAGTTGTCTAATATCTAAGGAACGCGCATGCTTTTTGTAAATGTGGCCAGTGAGAACGCTTTCAACCTGCAGTGTGGTCGTGTCCATGAATGCTGCTAAAGACGGAAAAGCATCAGATCTTTATTTGGGTAAAAATTATACATAATTTATGTTAATCCGCGAGCCGTCGCCTTGCTGAGGATACAATGCGCTTTGGTAAGATTCCAACTCGCACTGGGACAAGCGTCAAAACGAGGAGCTGATTTAACTTTTTCGAGGGAGGTCTTTTGGAGCCGTTTTACAATTTTATAAAGGAGTTGTATATTCACAAAGCGAATAGTATGGCCTATCTCTGTCGTTTCTACCGCCCTGGGAATGAATAGATAAAAGATTGTGAAAAATATATTGTTCGTGGTATTTTTTTTTATTTTTTTGATCAGTCACATCAAAACCCGATGTCTATGTTGATTGCCATTACTCGGCTCAGTTGCTCGTCTCTTGTTACCCGTAGACTAAAGCCCTTAACGAAGACCCGCTTATTATGTTTCTGTACAGATGGTCTTTTCCTTTCGAAAAAAATATGCTACAGATGTTGCCTGTAGGGGTAACGTGCACAAAATTAGCAAAAATATTTTTTTATTTTGCTCATTATATAGATTTAATCTGCTCTGTACTCCATATAAAGCAATTCACGAATGAATTAATCTAAATAAAACAATAATTTGTAATGATGCCTAATTGTAATATATTTTATTTAAGATAGCCTACGGCCTAATACACATACTTACACCGACCTTATTTACATTATTATTTGTTTACGTATTTACATACATTTTTATACATGATATTTTTATTATATAATCTCAGCCAAGTGATTATATAATTCTGCAGTAAAAGCTTGGCTATGTTTTCTGTAGGCCTGTAGCTCTTAATCACCAAAGTCGTAGGCCTAATTACGAGTTATGAGTGAATTGGTAATAACCTACATTACATGAAGAAACGTGTATTTCCACATTTGAAACCACCTTTGCCTAAAACCGGACCACGCCGTTGGCTACAAATTCTGACAGCATATTGCAGTATAGTTCAGAATTTCGCGGAAGAACAAACGTGGGTCCGGTAGCCTTTCCCGTGAATTCCCGCTACTCAGAACAACACTACAGCTCCCACAGAAAGCAAAGGTAAAGCCTCTTACTTGCACGCGGGCTTCGGAGAGACCAAGACGCTGGCTGAGTTCCTCCCGCATGAAAGCGTCCGGGTAGTGCGTCTCATCGAACAGCCTCTCGAGCTCGTTTAACTGTTCCAGAGTAAAGTTAGTCCGACTTCTCCTCTGTTTGATTTTGGTCTGTGTCTCGTCATCCGTCGCTTTAGAGTCCTCTTTTCGTTCTTTCATGTCCGTATTACCTTCACGGAGAACACAGAGAAGAAATGTAACGAGCGTGGAGACTTTAACAGCACGGTGATCTGAGAGGGTTTAACCCAGGGATTCTAACGAGGCCACCCCAAGCTAAAACCACCGCGTGGCTGTGCTTCAGTATCCACGCCGGTACCATTCACGGGTGTTTTGTCCTTCTAAGAGGAGCTCTTTAATTATTTATTCTTTATGCACATGCAGTTTCTCGCTAGCTTACTGAAAAACTCGGACATGCCTGTTATTTTATGCACGTTGCCGCCAGTAAGGATGAACAGTTCGGTAAATATTTTTAGCTATAATATCAACATAAAATAATAACCAATATAGGCCGCTAGATTTCCACTACCCTCTCTTAGAAGATTAGATACAATGTCTTAGAATATTACATACAATCTTTTGATGTGTAAATTATCACTAATTTATTGTGTGTAACTATAATTTAACCACCACAATATTGCTAATTATTATTATTATTATTATTATTATTATTATTAATAATTATTATTATTATTATTATTATTATTATTATTATTACTGCAAGCTATTAGTTAGCAGGCCTATTGGTTATTATGATTGTTGTTACAGGCCTTTCTTATCTTAGAATCTTGTTTGAGTTGTTCAACTGAGTGTTTGTTTTTATCACTAAAACATTATAATTTTACAATGTAGCCCTTTAAACCGCCTAATTCGCTGTTTAGCGGGGTGTCATGGTGCACTGACACTAATTTGGTATAGTCTAGTTGTGGCACAAATATTTTTTCTGTAAGTTTTTATAACTAAATAGGTTTCACTAACAATTCACTATTACGTTATGTGTTGAGGCTACAGTAGATCCATAAACTCAACCGCAGGCGCAGACATGTCTATGTTTGGAACATAAACACGTTCACTTTACATATATTTTGTTCTTTCTCGTTCTCGAAGAAACTTTTTATTATGTTTTATTCAACCTGCTTGCGATGCTATATAAATCTGTTTTCAGGTCTCGAAAAATAATAACTTAATAAAAGTATTTGCGTGACTTTTGCAAACGTTTTCTGTATAAATGCAGAATTGCAGTTTAAATATATCACATTATTTAAGGACATAGCGTCAATGAATAATGAGCAGGATATTTTTAAACGTTACAAACATGAAGTTCGATCGTTTTTTTTTACGACAGAAAGAACAAAAACGCGCATAAAGGAGAACATGAACATTTACCGTCTGTAAGTTTCGGACTGCCTGCGTCCCTCGTTCTCTCCGGCCCAACCATGTCCGGTTCCCTGCCCGGCGATCGCGTGGCTCCTCGAGCAATTGCGTTCACGTCCTCGCGATTCGGTTCGGCCGGGAGAGTTTCTCTACCTCGCACCGAGCCGGTCTCTAACACTTCCCGGTACGTGATCACCTCCTTCTTTTCCTTCACTTTCTGATCAAAAGATTTAGACACAAAAGCAGTGAGTTCTTCCATTACTGCTCTCCCAAGGAGGAAAAAAAAGCGTTTTTTCCGTCTCTCTCTCTCGTGCTCAGTTCCTCAACAGCCTACGATAAGACATCAATAGTGCTCCTTTTTTTTCGACCTAAACGCGAGGTGATGTCGTTGCCAACTCTGGAGCTCGTGCGCTGCTAAACGTAAAGATCTTAGCCAATTCCTCTTGTTACAGAGTACAGACCTGCTGCTGATCCGCTATTGAAGTCACACTATTTATACTTTGCAATGCCTGCCCCTTGATCCGTGCAAATTACCTCCCCTCAGGAAGCCGGGAAGAGCCCCTTCCCTTAGCCGCGCACGGACAGGCTGGAAGGGGGCGGGGGGGGGGTGTCTTATCAACCCCTTAGATTCAGATCATCCTCACGAGGATGCTATTGGCCATTAATCCAAGATTGACAAGACGGACAAATTAATGTAATTAAGCGTGGATCCGTTGCAATTGTCACGAGTTACTTTTTGTCTTTTTTTTCTGTTTTTTTTTTTTTTTGAAACACTAGGGATATGGGAGCTCTGCAGGGGTGTGGCCAAACCTGAAAATGACAGGCTCGTGGCGTGCAGATGAGAACACATGGACAAGGAGCTTCCTCAGCAACTCTTTGATCTTGGGGGGGAGAAAAAAAAAGCGAGAGCGCGACAGAGACGCGGGAAAAGGTAAAGAGTGGACCGAGACGGATTAAGCTCGCGCTGCGCGATAATGGAAGTGACACGTGCAGTAACAGCATAATTGCTGCAGTTAGACGTCTTGATCTAAACTCAGTAGCAGACTGTAAATAGTAATAACCTCCTTTTGATTTCAGTATTTAGATTCATTTCTCACGCATGATAATAGACTCGAATGCAGCTCATTTACAGCTGCTATTATAAACATTTTCAACGCAGATCTATTTTATTATTTTTATTATTACGAGCTTGGTGATAATGGTGTTTAGGTGACGCTAATAGAATCTTCAATTGATATAAGGCCTATGAATATTACAATCTGAACAAAAACGATCAAAGCAGCATTTGACAGATCAGAATAAAGATGTATCTTTTATTCCTGTTATAATTCCAACGCTTACTGACGTGGAGACATGGTTTCGCAGACGGAAGACAGAGCAACGTATTAACCTTTGACAATAAATAGCCTACGAATCAGTAATCGTCGACTGATAAATGTGGTTAACATTGTAATCCGCTGTTTATAATAAACGTTAAGGGAAATGATTTCTGAAGACTTCTTAAATCGTGTAGAGCTTTGAATGCAAACATTTGATTAGAACATAATCAGTGACAGCACATATTTAATCCTTCTTAAATATAGACTAAAGACAATACAGTCCCAGAGGCGAGAGCAACTGCAGTCCTTGTGCCATTTTAGAGGAATTCGATTGGTTAGTTACAAAGTATTTAGTTTGAACCCGCGCTCCAAGTTATTAGTCTTGAAAACTACGCACATAGTTTAAATTATTATATATTTGAAAACGAATAAGTAATTAATAAATAATACATAATTTTCGGTTAAGGTATAAATGCCTCTGGGACGTAGCAATTTAGAGGAAATTAAAAAGACAAAATACATCAAGATATGGAATCTTCAGAAAATATTATGTCGGTGGAAGTAAAATTGTGGGCGCTTATTGATAATCTATATGAAATACCATTTGCCAACGTTTTTCCAACAAGTCGCCTTATTAAATATTTATGATGTCTTCGGAACAACGGTCATTAATTATTTTTAGGCTATTTCCTGGCGTCCTCTACATATTCTTGCGTTCGCCAAAAGTAGGAATAATTGAACCTCGTACAGTTTACTCATTATACGATATTAAAAGTTATACAGACGACACCGCTGACATACTCATGTTTAGGCCTAGGAGTCTCTATGTAAGTGAACTACTCTCACTATACTGAGGGTTTGTTTGAGGATCATTATATTTAAGTCTATGTACCGAGACTCGTCGAATAATTTAATCTACAATTCTGACTTCCCAGGTGAAGAATTATTCCAGGGGCTGTCGATAGAAGGCTACAAATATAACAAATGTTTATTCGCGTGCATGACATTTGAAATTATACAGTTTTGTTTGAAAATATTTTAAACATAAAACAGTTATTTTTGTACATGTCTGTTTTCTCTCGACACGCCCAAAGAGGAAAACTATTCTCGAACGGAATAAACACCATTTTGTTAAATGATAGTGTCAAAAATGTTATTATGAGTACAACGATTTTACATTCAGCTGGCAGAATAGCTGTTGAGCTTTTGGTTATCAGTTATCATTTTATGTAAGATTGGAAGAGTGAATCTGTTAGGTGATTATTTTGGGCTACTGGGTCAGGTAATTTTCGAAAGCTGGTCTCTTCTCCCGTTTTAGCTCATGGTGGCCAACAGGCTATCAGGTCGTCATAGGTTCTCCAGATCAAGAAAGAGCATTTCTGGTAGTCGCTACTGGAAAATCATGATATAATAGCTAAGGAGTAACTCATACCTTCGTTATCTTTTAATATGATACTTTTCGAAGGCTCAGGCTTAAAATTTTAGCGTTGACGAGCCAAAAATGAAAAAAAGTGCGAAGACAATGCCATTGTTTTCTTATTCTTTATGAAATACTTCGCGCGTGAACGCATATGCGTAAATATAAGGTAAAGTTTGTGCCCGTAACCGAGACACTGAGGAGATGAGCGATTGCTCAGAATTTGATTTCGCAGTCTTCTGTTTCTCGTTGTGTTCGGTATCGATTATTAATGCCTTTTGTGTCGTTGCATGGCGCCGGTGTTTGAGTTTTCTGAAGATACGTACATATAGGAGACTAATTATATATTCAGGAAACGGTAAGAGTTGAGTACGCATTTGTTTTTATTGTCCCAAATCATGCACTATGTATATGGAAGGAAAGCACACATTGCTGTTAAAGTCCAGCGCGAGGTCTGAAGTTACCTTGTCTCGAGAGCTCGCTCGCTTGCCCGCTAGCTACCTAGCATAGCTTAGCTAGCTACGCTACATAACTGCGGCAAATAGCTGGCTTAATACTACAAATATTATTGGAGAATATTATTGGGAAGGATTGGATTCATGCTGGCATTTGTCGTACCATTTACTGTAAAGTTTAAAAGTGATCAATGGAATGGTGTTTAAATGTTCCCTTTAATAATGGCCACTATCCGATTAAATGCTGCTTGCTAACCTGGCAATTCTCTGTTATGATTGATGTGGTCGAGTTCAAACCTGATCTCGTACTATGATCTTAGGAAACGAAACGACATATTAATCATTTGTTTAGCAAAATGCAGCGTCTCTTACGCATATTTGTAGACAACTTGTGGTGTCAGCCTCAAATTAAGCTGGATAATTATGTCTTGATTAGAAAGTACTAGCTAGCTGACCTACTAATAACTCGGAAACATTTTGGATTTCCAGCCTGCTGGCGAGCAGCAGAACATTGACCCATTTAATCGGCTGTGAGTTTTTCCCTGCTAAGAAAGTCGTAGTAACTTGTTAATAAAAGGACGTATAATCTGGCTTGAACGAGTTGATAATTGGATGTCGTTTTAAATGGAAGCGAGGATTGTGCGCTGTGTGCTAAGCTGGTGTTCCGTTTTTCAACAACCATGTTCTCATCGTTTGACTGATTTGCTCTGTTCCTACGCGGCCCAGGGACTGCGAGGACATGGGTCGCCACTCGTCGGACAGCGAGGACGACGGCCGCAGCAGGCGGAGGAGGAAGCACAGACGTCGCTCCTCTTCCTCTTCCTCCTCCTCCAGCTCCTCGGGGAGCAGGGTGACCAGCCGCAGCAAACAGTCCAGCCGGCGTAGTCGCACGCGCTCGCGGGACCGGGAAAGGAGGTGGGGCTTCAGCCGAGTCTAAGTAGACACCATCCTGCTATGTACATCCCCCTCCAAGTTTTCCTGCATTGTACCTGCATTCCACTGGGCCCCGTGTTATAGGTGCACTTTAAAAGTTCAGCCATTAAGGGCCGGGTTGTCAGGTTCTGAGCAAAGGACCTGCTTGTTGGATTATTGCCTGTCGTAGAAACGCAGCACGAACGCTGACACTGTAGCGAGTGCTGAGCAGGTTTGTCGGTCCCAGCGGTGTTGCTGGGGTTTTTAACACACATTGGTGTCACTGCTTTCAGCCCACTACGCAACACATCCAGTAGCACTACAGAAACTGTCCAGGTTACTGTGACAAATTGTGCATGGGACTGTAGATTGTGCAGGGGCTTTAGATTTAGTAAACCTTCACGGTAAGTCACACCGTTGTTAGCTACATCTTTAGTTAGCTACAGCTTTAGTTAGCTACATCTTTAGTTAGCTACAGCTTTAGCGATTCTAGTTTTTATTTCTCTTGTGCCCCCAAAAAAGCAGTTCATTTAGACTTTTAAGTGTGATCAGTAAATGTAAAAAAAAAATTCATGATGGAAATAGAAAAATTGCAGTTAGGAAAGAAGATGAGTGGCGTGACTTCTGACTGAGATGAGCACACGTGCGATCGGGGATGAGCACACGTGCGATCGGGGATGAGCACACGTGTGATCTTCATTGTTGAAGGATGCTGAAAGTTCATTGCAACAGTAGTTTTAGTGTTTTCTGTCGCTGGGTAGGTGACTCGCCAACATCTGCTTTGTACGGCTAACACTAGATTACAGGCAACCCAGCGGCCATCTTTGTTGCCTGTGCTTTAGTTTGATTTTCCAGTATTACAAGCGGTCCCCTTGTGTGATGTGCAGAAATCATTAAATGACCCTAAACTTAATATTGCTGGAAAAGAAAACCTACTGTGGTGGGTTGAAGTTCGAGCTGCTCTTTATCCCTTCTGTTGTGAGATGTTTGTTTGGGCCGTTATTTAGCACTGCAGAGGTGTTTAGTGGCTGTTTCTCTAGGAGATGAACTTCTACTCCGTTGTGGTGGCTAAAGTCTCCAATGTTCCTCTGGCTGTCCAAGACATAACAGAGAAACGAATAGAGAAACGACATGTCATTTAAGCCCCCTGGTCGCTTACATTGTCCAGGATGCAGTCGTTTAGGACCTTCTGTCTTGGGTTTAATAATTCATGCCGTTTAGTCAGGGTGCATTATATGTGATGGGCAATCAGTGCTGGTTCAAAGGGAACAGGGAGGAGTGGTGTAGCTCGGAGCGAACGGCAGGGCCTTCGATTGGGTAGTTCTTATGTTGCATGGTTTGGATTGGATGGTTTCTGTATTTCCTGTAGCACACCGCTGGTGTACTGTTTCGTTGCCGGCCCTGCGATAACAATGCAATAATAAATAAATGTAAAGCTCACAATAATTTCTGCTGATAACTAAGGATGATTCCAAAGATCACTTGAGATCTTCTCAGAAAACGACCCCCACCCGCTCACGTCTCCACTCACAGAAAACGACCCCCACCCGCTCACGTCTCCACTCACAGAAACATGCTCTGTGTCTCTTCGCTTTGTGTGAATGCACTCATCTCTTCTTCCTGATATGTTACAAATGACAAAGTTTAAAGTGAAGTACTGAAGGAGAGGGAGAGGGAGGGGGGGGGGGACAGAGGGAGAAGGGGGTGTGGTCGTGGTGGGATGAGAGAAATCTCAGGGCAGAAGATCCTGGCTGGTGTTCTAACACAGACCTATTTTTGAAAGAGCATACATTTTACAAATGTGTTTTGATAGCACAGCGTTTGTTTATAGCAGTTGTTTATATGTTTGTAATGCCCACCACCACCACCACCACCACGCTCCCCCATGTCCTTCCTGCTCCTTCTCGTCTGTGTCTCAGTGGAGCAGAAGCTGCACCTCCAGCCCTGAACAGACTGACGGAATGAACTCCAGCAAGCGTGCGAGAAACGGAACCCTTTTCCAGATGAATGAACGTTACTTAAAGTTGTGTGGGAGCAGGGAGTGTCCACACCCACCTGAACCCACTAGCTGTCAGCGCCTCTTCTTTTAAGAGCTGAATTCTTTCAGATGAAGATGGGGGGCCCAAAATCTCAGCCCAGCTTCACAAAGCAGTGCGCTGATAGCCCGGTGCACCCCTGAGATCTCCTGTCTCTCTCTACTTCACCCTCCGCCGTGTTGAGCTGCTCCCCAGGACACGTCCAGGCGAGGGAATTTAATCATGCAAATAAACAAACAAACAAAACCTCACATTTAAGATAAACACCTTTATTTATTCATGGGCAAAGGGAGCGCGGAAGCCGTTTTGAGTTGGTGTTTGAGAGACGGCTACAGGAAGAGCAAAGAATCGAGTGGAAAGCTGAGGAAAGACGCAGACTGGCGAGGGAGGGGCCGACGAGGTGGAGGGGAGGGTGGAGCTGGGAGGGGGGAGGGAGTTCATTAGTTCTAGTAATGGAGAGTAATGCAGTGGGGTGTCTAGCTTCGCTATAAGAGTGAGGTCAGCCTTTCTAAACGCGGAGCAGTGAGTCATCCCTACTGATGGACTCATTCTCGTCCTGGGGCTTGACCTCTGCTCGTGACCTCAGATTATATCCTCGCGCCCACGATCAAAACGTTTTATGTGATCTTTATTTTTGAAGCTTTTGGGCCTGGGTGAAGTCAGGACTGCCACTACAAGTTGTACCAGGTGTCTCTTTCCAGGACCTGGTTTTATGAGGTCTGTTAGTTTAGCTCACAGTTATACCTATCGGTGGAAATGTTTTAGTAGCAGTGAGTATGTACATGCGCGCACACACACGCATACAGTGGCTGTGTTTCCTTCTAGAGGTTTCTATACTGAAATGATTCAGTTTCACAAATTGTCTACACTGGAAATATTTTCATTTTATTAGAGATAATTGGTTTTGATCTTCAGTAAAATATAATTGAAAGAATCAAAGAATCATCTGATTCAAACTATTGCATAGACTCAGTTCAATCTGTGGCTCAAGTTGAACCATGTACAGTGGGGGGGTCACATCTGATTACACTGTGCACATCTGGGTGTATGTGTATTATAGCATGTGTGAGAGAAAGTGTATGAGATGGTGTGTTTGAGACGATGCGCGAATACGTGTGTTGTGTGTGTGTGTGTGAGAAAATTTGTGCGAGTGTGTGTTGAGAATGATGTAATATTCCCTCTTCCTCCTCCAGATTTGTGTGTGTGTGTATGAGTGTTTGAGAAGATGCGTGTGAGTGTGCGCGCATGTGACTGTATGTTGATGCTGATGTGTATGTATTGTGTTTGTGTGTGTGTGTGTATTGATGTTGATATAATGTGTGTATGTGTATATGTGTGTGTATTGAAGCTGATGGTGTGTGTTGATGCTGATGCATTGTGTGTGTGTGTTGATGCTGATGTAATGTCTGTGTGTGTGTGTGTTGATGCTGATGATGTCGGCTCTTCGTCTTCCAGACGCAGGTGTGTGTGTGTTGATGCTGATGTAATGTGTGTATGAGTGTGTGTATTGATGCTAATGATGTCGGCTCTTCCTCCTCCAGACGCAGGCGTCACTCGAGCAGCAGCTCCTCCAGAGGCTCCAGCCACAGGAGGCGGAGTCGCAGCACTGAGAGGGGGCGGGGCCATAGGTCCCGCAGGTCTCGGTCCCGCAGCCGTAAGAGGTAAGGAGACACTCCCACCAGCACCAGGAAGCATTTTAGGAGGGCCTTGGCACCTGGACAAGATGTCGGTTTGAGATCACTATAACGACAGGGAGTGTCTGATGTCTGTGACTGTTGGACAGTAAAATAAGGAAAAGATTGGAGTCCCAGTTTTTTGTGTTAAATATTATGGATTTTTTTTTTCTTCTTTAAGAAAGGCAGAGCCAAAACATCTCTGATTGGTTGCCAATGTCTTTTAGGATGCTTTTTCACAGCCTGTCAGCAGTTACATCATTGCCGGTTACATCATTGCTGTTTACGTCAGTAGCGTGATGCAGTGCTTGGACACCTGAGTGCCCACTTTTAAATTTTAAGCAGTTTTATTTGTGAAGCTGAAGAAATAAACTTGAGGCTTTTGGTCAAAGTCAACACCCCCCCCCCCATTCCCAGAGATTCCCAATATCACACCGATAATATAGTTTTCCCCTCCCCTGTTCAGAACCTAAGTCTGTTTGTGATTTACTTCCTGCTCACTTTGCATTGATGAGCTGTAGCACGTCACCATGACATCGGGCGAAGGCTCCTCCTCCCAGCTACCCGCCCCTCCTCATTAATTTGTCTGTGCGGCCAATTAGCTTGTGTTATGCGAAACCGCCAGCTTGGCTCCACCCGTTCCTCCCTTACCCTGATACAGCCGTTATTAGTCTACATTAGCATGATTGTTTCGCTCTCCTGTTAATTAAACACAGGCCGAAGGACCCCTGGGTCCGAGAGCATCACCTCAGAACCACAAAAACCAAAAGCCCCACTTATGTTGGTTAATTACTGCATTCATAACATAATTATCTGTCCCTGCTTATTGAAATGTTTGTTTGTTTGTTTGTTTTGTTCCTCCCTGTGCACGCGCACACTTGCAGCAAGAGCGACCGTGTGCACATTTGGAAGAAGCGGCTTTCGTTAGCATTGCAAATTTTATTTAAATGAAGTGGCAAAGAGCACAGCGATTGGACACTTCAGAACTACAGGGAGGAGCTGGTAATGTATGCGCTCCATGTTACAGTTTACTGGCTCGCGGCTGCAAATAGACAAGGATAGAGGAGCAAAATCAATCGGAAAGGAATCGTTTGGCCCTTCACCTCCTGCAGATACGGAAAGATAACAGCAGCTTTACATCGCAAGCTTCTGTTTGTCTGTCCAGAGTTTTATTGACAGACTTTATGTAGTCTGTGATGACTGGAGGTGTCAACTCCCCCCCCCCTAATGTTTTATGCTTCTCTTCACTTTTGGTTGAAGTGCCGTGAAGCTAATCGTGATGAGGAGTGCAGTAAAAGTGGTGGATGGAGAGGAGATGGCGTCTGTAGTTACATGATTAGTGAAAGGGGACACGCTCCTCTGTGTGGAGCCTGGGGAGTTAGGAGCAGGCTGGGAGACGTTTGTTTGAAGATTGGATTAGATCTCCACCTTGTGTGTGTGTGTGTAGACACCAGCCCAGACCTCTCGCCACTTTAAACGGCCGTTAATTACTTATTCAGTTCTGAAAAATAAAATGGTACATGATTTTGTTTTTGTAATTTTTTTTCTGCACCTTGTAATTTGATGGATAAGACTTAAAACAACTTTAAATCCCACAAAGAATAGTTTTACGTATTTGTAACAAACAAATGTACTAAAATTCGTATAATTGTTATTTATCTTTTTAGTAGCTAGCTGTTTTTCGGTGTGTAATTAAGCACAAGTGGACTCAGACTGGTTGTCAAGCAGTTCCTCAGAAGGGCTGTAAAGCGCGTAGTTCCTGAGTGTTAAACACGTTCCAGAACTTGCTGATCCAAACTGGCTCCAAAGTGAAGTTGGTGAAGGATGGAGGTCAAGTGTGAACCCTGGTGGAGGTGGAGGTGCGTAGCTGTGTGGAGAAGGTCGGTCCGACCGGGCCTGTATCCCTGGTGGAGGTGGAGGGGCTGGTGGCTGTGTGGAGAAGGTCGGTCCAACTGGGCCTCTATCCCTGGTGGAGGTGGAGGTGGAGTTGAAGGTGGAGGGGGTGGTGGCTGTGTGGAGAAGGTCGGTCCAACTGGGCCTCTATCCCTGGTGGAGGTGGAGGGACTGGTGGCTGTGTGGAGAAGGTCGGTCCGACCGGGCCTCTATCCCTGGTGGAGGTGGAGGGGGTGGTGGCTGTGTGGAGAAGGTCGGTCCGACCGGGCCTCTATCCATCACTGTCGTGTTAAAGCGGTTTGGGTCGACTTGTAGAGTCGCAGCACAAGTCTGATGAATCAGCGGAGGATTGAGTGGACGGCTCTCCCTGAGTGATATACTCACACAATATGATCCAGCGCTTCCTAGATCTGGAATATGAGCGAGGGGGGCGAGAGGGAGATGGGAGAATAACTACCTTTGGAGTGGATATTATTCAGAGGAATAAGAATATCCACAGCATCCGAATATAACTGGGGAGAAGATTACGGTAGTTTGGGAGTGCATATTGCTTTCCCAGGCCCTTATGTCTAAATATAAACAAACAAATAAATAAATAACCAAAATTAGAATAATGGTCTATTATAGCCCGTTTTTTTCACTCCTGCTCATATCAGAAAATGAGATGAGCAGACAGAATGTCTGTAGAGGCTGCTTGTCTCCGCCCCTTCTGACATTGTCTGAACCTGGGGAACCTGATAGGCTGTTATACATGAATATGCTTATTTCCTTTGACACCTGATAGGCCATTATACATGAATATGCTAATTTCCTTTGACACCTGATAGGCCATTACACATGAATATGGCGGATTTCCTTTGATCTTGCGGTTAGTGTGGCCTGGTCTGCCTCAACCCTTCAGACTAGCTTCAGGTGTTTCCATGCAAATTTTAATGGTGGGGGGGAAAGAAAAAAAAAAAGTTATTTAGGGATATTCTATGACTACGTCACACACGAGCACTGGGACAGTTGCACCATGGGAGTTGGTGTTTGTTTAGAGCTACTGAGTGTTTTGAAGTTGGATTTTTAAAACTCCAGCTAGGAATTGCGCCAAGATCCTCAGCACAAAGATCATCATGAGAGGGTAGAGAGATTCCTTCTTCCCCCTCTCTGATTGGCTAGAAGGATCTTAAACACAGTGTGGAACAGAAATCACAACGCACTTTCCTCCCCTGACCTGTTTTTCTTCCCCTGGTGTGTTTTTGAGTGTAACAGGATGTTCAAGGGGGTGGCCGGACTCCAGCAGTTTATCCAGATTTCAACCGGCAAGATTCGTTTTTACTGTGTTACTGTGATATTATTGGTCGATATTATTTTATGAGACAGCCAAAAATCGGTGGCATTAGGTGAGCAGAAAGCCTTTTAAATGCCGAAACTACCGGATTTTGATCGGGAACACGAATGAACAAGACCCACAGGGGTACATTTTGACTTTTGGCGTTTGTCGTTCAGCGTCTGTGAGGCTGGACCACTGTCTGCTGGTGTGGTCTTTCTCTTAGTGGATGTAGCCTACTGGCACAAGACCTTGGGGATAAAAACCCCCAGACCTCCTTCTGCAGAGATCCTGAAGAGTGTTGGAAGGGCAAAATAAAGAAACGTAAGTTTCTTCATGACAGCCTCCTGGTCGGCACGTTTGGGAGCTTCCCAGCGGAACAGAAACTTGCTCATCCATCCATCTGAACAAAGAAAGTTTCTTTCTTTTCCTGTTTCCAGCTCCTCTGTTTTTGTTCTCCGATGTTCTTTTGGCAACACTGATCTACTGATGTCACTAAAGGATCCCGGCGATCTCTTGCCGGACACCCGCAAACGTGCACGTGCACGGCTCCAGCTGCCAGACACCCGCTGACGTGCACGTGCGCGGCTCCAGCTGCCAGACACCCGCTGACGTGCACGTGCGCGGCTCCAGCTGCCAGACACCCGCTGACGTGCACGTGC
>JAOYMR010000003.1:21991611-22010643 GCA_025802075.1 Tenebrosternarchus preto | reverse complement strand
TAGTCCTCGTGTTGGAGAGGATATTCTACACTGTAGTCCTCGTGTTGGAGAGGATATTCTACACTGTAGTCCTCGTGTTGGAGAGGATATTCTACACTGTAGTCCTCGTGGTCATTTAATTTCAAATCTAAAACGCTGGAGTTAAAACAACAGAAATCATCACTGTTAATGGCTCTAATGTACAGTGTTTTATTCTATGCATTTATATCAATGTATTTGCACAGTATCCCTCTTTCATTACTGACATATAATACCAGATTTTGTCTTAAGTCTTTATATCCTGTTCCTCTCGCTGACCTGTGTGTGTGTATGTGTGTGTATGTGTGTGTATGTGTGTGTATGTGTGTGTGTGTGTGTGTGTGTGTGTGTGTGTATGATAGCTTTGGGGTACATGGGATTGTGTTAATATATATATCTATTTTTTTCTGTATTTGTAATCTTCAGGGAGAACTTAGAACAAAACCCCCCAATCCACACACTGTTCTCTGCTATGTCCTGGAGGTGTGCGTGTGTGTTTGTGTGTGTGTTTGTGTGTGTGTTTGTGTGTGTGTTTGTGTGTGTGTTTGTGTGTGTGTTTGTGCGTGCGTTTGTGTGTGTGTGCGTGTGTTTGTGTGTGGAATTGGCTGCCCTTTGTGGTGTCCCAGTAGAGTTTTGGACTGATGGAGAACCCAAGAGGAGGAAACAGCTATAGAAACCAGCAGTGATGCACACACCCACACACACTCTGTGTGTGTCTTTCTCTCTCTCACTCTCACACACAGACACACACACACAAACACCCCGACCCTCCTCAACCCTCTGTGTTCTGGATGAAATAATTAGTTCCAGTGCTGCTGTTTGCTGTGTACTGTACTACAGGCACACTGCACTATGGCTGTGTACTGTACTACAGGCACACTGCACTATGGCTGTGTACTGTACTACAGGCACGCTGCACTATGGCTGTGTACTGTACTACAGGCAGGTTGCACTATGGATGTGTACTGTACTACAGGCAGGCTGCACTATGGATGCCTGAGGTCTTCCTGCTTCATCTTCTAAAATCACACACACACACACACACACACACACACACACACACACACACACACACCACTCGGTCTCCTCCGCGAGTCGGGATTGGCCTGTATATGAAGTGTAGCCTTAAGGTGGCATGCTGTGTTCTCTCTGGCCTGTAGGGAGAACTGAGATATAATTACTGCATAGTAGTTATTAGTGGAGCCTGTTCACACTCCCCCTCCCTGCACAGCTGTATGCTTCCCACACTTGTTCCCTTGTACACTTCCCCAGCAGCCTAGACACTTACAAGAGTGCGTTAGTATGGGAACAGCAGCCGATTGCAGTAGCATCACCACATTAACTCTTTAATACTGATGAATATTGACATTTATCGTGGTTTTAATTTGATGGCTTGAAGACTCTCCCACTAAAGACAGGAGCTGAAGGAAAAGCCTGGATTCATTAGTTAAACTTTAGAATGTAGTTTATTTGGAAAAACAGAATAATGCAAACATTTAACTGTGCAAACATTTGGGTTTTTTTTTTTTTTTGCCTTAAACTTGTTTTTAAAAAACAAAGTAATATTATTTATGTACTGGTCTCATGTTTTAAAGATAGAAATCTGTAAAAAGTGCTGAATGTAAACCATTATGCTCCATCTGTTGTGTTTACACTTATGAATTATTGTTTACACACGCTTGTATCTATCACGTCTCCTAGTGACTGCAAACGACTGTATGTTGTATTGTAGTGGGCTGCATTCTGACAGTTGGGCACAGTGTGGGTGTGTGTGTTCAGCCACAGCGTGGGCGCGCGTGTGTGTGTTTTCGCTCACAGTGTGGGCGTGGCCACTGTTTGGCCACTGTTGTGTAGGTGCAGAGTGGCACCACTGCCCGCCCTCAGCCTTTATTTACATCACTACCCTCCCTCTTTGTGGGTGTGGTCACACTGTGGGTGTGGTCACAGTTCCATCCTAATCTCTGATATCCAAACCACTTCCAGATTATGGATGCCATGGTAACTTTGTCAACAGCTTTGGAGGACGTCAAGGTCACTTTCTCTCCACCACGCTGGTTCTGTGTGTGTTCTAGTTTTCTCCAGCGCTGGTTTTGCCGTGGTTTTTGAGTGTACCGTACTCTGATGTATTTCTACACTGTGATAGGCAGTGTTACATCTGCCTTCATCGAGTAATGATGTAAAAAGCTCATCATTATTATAGACCTAAATTTAATCTTGATCATGTTTCAGGATTGTTCTCATCACCCAGCTGTGTGTGTGTGTGTGTGTGTGTGTGTGTGTGTGTGTGTGTGTGTGTGTGTGTGATGGGTTATCATCTCTCATGCTCCAGGTGTTCTTTCAGTGTTGTCATTCTCTGATTCTTCAGCACTTTCAGCACTGTCGAGGCATCGCTCAGGATCACACACACACACATGCTCACACACACACACACACACACGTTGCTTTAAAAGTGGTGCTTTAATGCTTTTTGCCTTTTGTCTAACAACCCTTTTTACTTTTACGTGATGCCAATTTGTTAACCTCCAGTCTGCCCTCTCCACACACACACACACACACACACGCACATCAGTCTTCCTCCCTGCGTCCAGGTTGTAGAATGACAGTTGTATTTTTAAGGAACTCCTGGACTGTGCGTGTGGAGGAATCGCAGCGCGGCAGGTCTTGGCGGGTGGGCTGGACACATCCGTGTGTGTGGTGTTGTTTTCATTAAACATTTATGGCACCTCTAGGATGACAGCAGGCAACAGTGGGACGACGTGTTTCATGCAAAATTTATGGAATAAGACGAGACTGTGTAAAGTGATCTTGTTGCTTTTCACCAGTGGCAAAGGGTAAATGGGTAATTGTAGTGTGTGTGTGTATGTAATGTAGGGATTTTAGCAGGTCGAGTGTGTGTGTGTGTGTGTGTGTGTGTGTGTGTGTGTGTGTGTGATTTCCTGTTTGCATATGTTCTTTTCTGTCTTGTTGTTTTATGATGCCTGTATTTTTCTGTGTGTGTGTGTGTGTGTGTGTGTGTGTGTGTGTGTGTGTGCATGGCTTAGTCCAGGGGCAGCGGCAGGTCCAAACGGAGGCTGCTCAGAGTCCCACTCCATTTGCAGTATATGATAAATTTCTCTGAATGCCTCGTCAGTGAGCATGTGAAATGTCTACTTGAGCAACCAAAGAAACACATAAATCAAAGTACTTTCTCCACTACAAATTACAATAACGATTGTATAATCTTAGTGTAATTTAGATTCAATAGATGGTATATTTTTCTTCATAACATATCGGTACAGATTGAAAACTTTTGTGAAAGTGTCTGTGATGACCAGTTCAGGCTGTAGTGTCTGTGATGACCAGTTCCGGCTGTAGTGTCTGTAATGAGGGATTTTATTTGGTGGGGTTTTATTTGAAGCACTTTTATTTTGTGGGGTTTTATTTTAAGGTCTTTTATTTGAAGGACTTTTATTTGTTGGGGTTTCATTTGAAGCATTTTTATTTTGTGGGGTTTTATTTAAAGGGCTTTTTTTTGTTTTTTTTTTGAAGGTTTGTGCCATTTTGTAGGGGAAGCTTTCAGTCACGTTCTTTGCTACTCAGGGGTAAGAAAATATTCAAAATTAAGTGGTAGGGATAAAAATAAGACGTGTGCATTTGTGGTTGATTTGGAGGGGTATTAGTTGGTATTAGTTGCCCCTCAGTGAGGACACGGATGTGTGGTTTTGTGGAGTGGGTAGCTGGAGACTGGCAGTGGTTCTTGGAGCACTTCAGATTTTCCTCCCAAAAGAAACACAAGGTGAAACCTTTTGGAACTGAACCCTGCCCACACAGTTCTGAACCATGGCTCCAGAATCTTCTACCACACCTGACCTTGCAGTAACTTTGAGTAAAAGTAGATGCAGATACACACACACACACACACACACACTTTGAGATGAATTCCGTGGTCTTGCCCTGCAGGACAGGTCAGGTGTGCTGTGATCGAGTGGCTCAGAGATTCTCTTTAGCAGGTTACAGACCTCATCTCACTCACACCTTTCTGGTTTGTGTGTGTGTGTGTGTGTGTGTGTGTGTTTATGCACAAGTTTTTACTACATGCTAGGCTAATGGCTAGGGCTAGCAGTCCACCGTAACCTAGACTACTGCTAATGAACGTTCACTCGCTCTCACTGATGCTGGAGCACCAGCACATACAGTGTCCACGTCCGAGGTTACATACATGTACCATTGGAAGAGCTTCTCAGAGGATCAGAGTGTAGGGGTTTTGTTCCATATTTATCTATCCCTACCCTGTGTACCTACAGCCAACGACGAAGGTTTAATGCGTGTAAAAGGTTTATCTGACTCCAAATTATAATTACTGATGTGCTATAAGTAACACTAGACTATGCGTAATCAGGTGTACAAAGCTCCTTGCTGTAATTAATATCCTGCTTTCTCAGAGGTTTACCGTTCGGCTCGCCTGAGTTACAGTTTAGCCTGGTAAACGTGTGCCACAGAGTGGATGCTTTGCACGGAATTAATATCGGCAATTTCTTTAACGCTTCAGTTTCCTGGAGTCTCTCAAATTTGAAATGTTTCAAGATTGAGATGTTGTCCTAGCTCATATCTATGCTATTCCTCATGAACAGTCCCTTCTCTCTCTCTCACACACACACACACACACACACACACACACACACACACACAGTCTCACACCTGGGGCAGGTATAGGGTGGTTCTAGAGGTGAAGGTAAACGTTAGACTGCAGATGAGTGCTGATTCTGTCCACCGGCCGATCATTTTTGATAGTTTCTCGGAGTGTGTCGGCCATCACCTGTCCCCTTTGCTTTGCTTCATAGAGCTGCAGAAGTGTGTGTGTGTGTGTGAGTGGAGGGGGTGCCTCTGGGGACAAGTCTGGCCGCTACTAATCGCCGTAGAGACACCCTGAGCAGGCGATAGAGAGCTGGGACAATCCACTTACCGCACTCTGTAATCTGTTTAGCTGTTCGGACTAGTTAAATCAGCACGGACTCACTCTCTCTCTCTCTCTCTCTCTTTCTCTCTCTCTCACACACACACACACACACACACACACCAGAGGCTCTTCTACTGCAGCACAGGATACACCTTGTCAGTGGTCTCCAGACTTTGTTAATGTGTTTAGTCATTTTATGATTATGTTCACAATTCTCATTTTATAGCCTTGAATGCAGTTTTGTTGGTTTGACTGTCACTCTCGCACACACACACACACACACACACACACACACACACACTGGAGTCCTGGACCATGATGACAGAGCTGAGGTAAAGCCAAATAAAATCTCCCACAATCCAATTAGACTTGGGCTGATCTGGCCCATAATGCTTAGCTTTGCAGGTACACCCCCAGCACACCTGATTTGTGCCACCCCAAACACACACCCTCACCCACGCCATCACACACACACACACACACACACACACCCTCACCCACGCCATCACACACACACACACACACACACACCCCTAGAACTCATAATCAACTCAGTTTATGGCCTCTTCATTTACTCTGTGAGGAGTTGTAGCTGATGGTCATTTCTTAGAATACACACACACACACTTCTGAGCACACATACACACACAGTTATTTCTCAGCAAGCACACACACACGATCATCTATGACCGAGCACACACACACACACACACACACACCCTCCCTCTTCCCCCCAGTGTCTCAGCACTTGCTTCTTTATTGCTGAGAGAGAGAGAGAGAGAGAGAGAGAGAGAGAGAGAGAATGGGAGAGGGTGTGGGTGTGGGTGGGGTTGGGAGGTGGGAGGGATTTGGAGGAGCTGTTTCTACAAGCCCAACACAGCAGGACTGTGTGGGGACATAGGAGCATTATGGAAATGGGCCTGGCAAAAAAACCCCTCTCTCACTCTCTCTTTATACACACACACACACACACACACACACACTTTGTTTTTGGTTTTTTTACTTCTTTTTGCTGTGTAGAATCACCACACATGCTTTCATTAACATGGAGGCATCGGTTCCTCGCTCCTTTCAGCAGTGACTGTACGTTTTCTCTGCGGACGTTAAAAACCTCAGGTCACATTCATTGTTTAGCACTTCAGAGTTCAGGGCGTAGAGAACAGCAGGAGCATTTAGATCCATGATTCCACTGTCATATTTCTAGAGTTTTCTAGAGCCTGGTTTTCTGGATTGAATATAGACTGTGCTGCCCTGAGATACTGGAGAGGTACACTCTGATCATAGCCTTCATTTTCCGCATCATTGCGTTCTTTCCTTCAGCTCGACACACACACACACACACACACACACACACACACCGTTTTGATGCGACATGCTCGCCGCTTCCGTTAGCGCCCATCTCTGATTGGATAATGTGTAGCTAGACAGGCGTGGGTGCTCCATCTCATTGCTAGGAGATTGGGTTGACGTGGTTACGGTTACCCTCGCCGCTCCCCACACGGCCTTTATTGCACGTTACAGACAGGCTCGGCTCATGAAGCCCACGCCGTCCTCCATGTTGGATGTCTGCCCCATGACTAATTCATCATGTGGGTTAATGCAGCTCTTTCGAATTCTCTCGCTCTCTCTGATAACCTCGGTAATAGAGTTACGCCTGTATCTCTCAGTACTTTCAGCCGACTTCATCTGTTCTGACTGCTCATGACAACGGAGCGTATGAAGTCACATGTCCCATCGCGTCGCGCTAACAGCGTCTACACAACCCTACGGTTTCTCTCCTGCTCGTCTGAACCTGCGTCAGTCATAACCGACACCTTCCGTCAGAAAAACACCAACAGGTGTGGGTTTTGGTTAGAACTGGGTGTAGGTAGGTTTTCTGGACCTAAACTGAAACACGGTCATGATTATCAGGCTGTGATTGGCTGGCTCAGGGTTGGGTATCGTGTCACATGACGCTTAACAAACCTCAGTTCCTGTTTTTAAGTAATCTGGACAGGAATAAATCGCACTGGTTATTGTTGAGGACGGAGAGTTAGGATTCACACAGCAAACATTTCCGCCTTATTTCTCTTGAGAGACCTTCGCCGGTCCTGTAGGGAACGCGTGTTCTGGCCCGACCCGCCCGGCTCCGATGAGCCAGACCCTCCTCGGCCCGATCAGTTCCCGGAAGCCTCGGTGTACTGCACACACCAGGGAGCAGGACCAGAAGGTTCCTGCTTTGTATTCGAGCATTCGGCCTCTCTTCTCCCGTGCTAGTGGGCAGACCTCACTGTCAGGACACACATCTATTGGAGCAGAACAGTCAGGCTGGCTGATATGAATATGAACCGGCAGGCACAGGCCCGACAGCCACAGCCAGGCTGGAGCGACCCGGACCCACGGTGGGGGGTGGGGAGAGTCATTTATCCCGTCTGTGCAGTGTCAGGCTAAGAGCCCAGATAATCACCTTAATCTAGTTAAGGTTAGAGAGAGCCCTGACTGCAAGCTGGCTCCTGTGCGCACACACACACACACACACACACACACACACACACACACACACATGCATACAAACACACCACTTTGCAGAGGGATCTCTGGTTCGAAACCCAAACATGAAGGCTGTCATATTGATTATTCAAATTGCTTGCCATAGGTTCCACCTCCCAGCAGCCAAGCCACTGTGGACACAAGCTGGAGGGGAGGGGAGGCGAGCGATGGATCACAGAAGGTTACAACAGCAAGGATAGAAAAACACATCAAAGTCAGAATGAGCAGATCACATATTTAAGACAGAGTTCTACAATCTGAAATTTTGAACCCTTACTCAGTAACCTCCTTAATTAGTAATCCACAATTGGTCAATTAGTAACCCTTAATTGGTCATTTTAAATCAATAAGTCATTGATGTAAAATGTGACCAAACACTATTTTGTCCTCGTTTACACCACATTTGATGACTGTTCATTGAATAAATTACACTCCTTAGTAAATGTTTAATTTCCACTTCTGTGGTTACCATTCCAATTGTTACACTTCCCTTGTTACGCTGCACCAGTTTGGTTAGATTGCAAACACTGGTGACACCCGTAACATTGGTAACACCTCCCTGGTTACACTTTAATTTACTTTGTTGGTTACACTGCCATCATTTGTAACACTTTGCTGGTAACACTTGTCCTGTTGTGTGCTATTTCTCTTTTTAATAGCGGTTTGTTGTTCTTTTTCTCTGTTCTTTTGCTTCATGTTATGAGGAGCCCAGGTATCTAAGACTTTGACGCTTCACTTGGTGTTGGCTTTTGAAAATGTCAAGAGTTATATTTCTCCATTTAAAGTGATTTGATGATGGAATCGGAACTTTAGGGATGTCGGGACTTTATGGGCTGCTGATGTGAACCTGTCCTGAACTAAACAGGACGTTTTAAATGTGCAAATGATGTTTTAAATGTGCAGTTGTAACTAGCAATTCGATTCGAAACTTTTATTCCTGGAGTTTATTTTTTTCCTCTGAGAAGTTTATCTTTTTTTGTCTGCTTTACTGGAGTAACACTTCTGATTCACTTAGATTTGTTATGCTTTGCCGGTATAGTGTAGCCTGTATTAACTCAAAGCTGTGCTTAATCTCCATCTTTTCTCTAAGTGTGGAGTGTGTGTGTGTGTGTGAGTGTGTGTGTGTGTGTGCGCGCGCGTTTGAGTTTGCTTTGTAATTATTACCGGTTCAGATCAGATGAGAGGTAGATAAAATGGGAGAGAGAGAGAGAGAGAGAAGGAGACAGAGAGAGAGAAAAAAGACAGCGACAGAGAAAAAGAGGAAGAGAATAGCGCAGTGTTTGCCGGGGGCCTCCCAGAAGGGCCCGGGGCCCTGCGGCAGCAGGCAGGGACAAAAAGAAAAGAAGAGAAAATAAAAGACAGATGTACACTGAACAGACTCCCCCCCCCCCCTCTCTGCGTCTCTCTGCTACGCTCTATTATGTAACATCGTCAGGATGCGTTATAAAAGGGTCTGGATAGGGAAAACACACTGCGATACAAACAAATGCTTTCCTGTGTGTGAGGTGAGCGTCTCCCGTCATGCCGTGACTCTGCAGAGAGGTGCTGGTCACAGTGAAAGGAACGACTGATCACCTCGTTACCTCCTGCCTCCAAATCAACGGCTGCTTTTCTAGGCCCCTGTGTGTCTCTACGCTTTGTTGTGGTTAAATTATTTAGCACTGCGTGTTGGGAGGGGGGGGGGTGTTGGGGGTTTGTGTCTTTTAAACCTGTACCGTGGCGGTCAGGTCCGACGGCCCGGCGCAGGCTCGGCTTCCCGGGGCCTCCGGAACTTTCGCTCGCTGCGAACCTCCCACAGCTCGGCCTCGTTCTTTGTGTACAAGGGTTTCAGTCGGAGGAGTTTCAGTCTGGGTGGGGTGGAGAGGAGCGGCGCAGACCAGAGGATCCGCATTGTCTCTCTCTATAATGGAAGAGGTTTTTATTAGTCAAAGTTCTAATTGGGTGAGGATGAAAAGGACTTGGGCCTTTGCAGAAACCAGAGGGAAATAGAATTCTCACTTTCCATCTCTCCATCTCTTTGTCTCTCCCTCTCTCTCTCGCTCCTTCTCTTCCCCTTGTGCTCTCTCGCTCTCCTTGTCTGTCTCTCCTTTCATCTCTCTTTTCTCCTAGTCCGCTCTGCGGCTTTGTTCCCTGTCTGCTGCAGCCAAGCCTCCCGCCTTTTAAATAGAAGTCAATTTTCTTTAAATTGTGGTTCTCAAATTAAATTCCCTCTGCTGTGGAGACTAAGGGGGGGGGGGGGTTGTAGGTTCCTCCTTCAGACCGTGAGGGGAGGTTCCTGACGGCTCCGGACAGCTCTGCATGCAGGAGAGGTGCAGTGTGTGTCCCTTGCATCCACTGTGACAACCAGGGTCAAATCACACACACACACACACACACACACTCTCTCCATGCAGCCAAACGAGGGCAGGGAATTTCAGACAGACTGAACCAAGAGCTGGGTTTGGTGGTTGAGGTGGTCTGTGCATGTTCATCGAAGTGCAGGACTTCATTCACCCGTTGTTCAACACTGTTGGAAGGGCACGTGCGTGCGTGCGTTCACGTGTGAGGACACGTATATTCACGTGCTTCAGAACGTGGTAGACCGTCTGAGCCGTCAGTCGCCTGGTTTATGGTGCGGGCCGACAGAAGTCGTCTGAGGGAGGAAAGGAAACGTTTGAGTGATACTCAAAGTGTTAAATAACAAATGCAACTTCATTGGCTGGATCATGGTTTGGTTTAAGCCGACGATCAGATAAAATAGTTCAGGAACATATAAAAAAAATCTTACAATCTATTGTCAGTGTCTGTCAGAAGTCGGGAGCTGGAGAATCAGATCTTCTTTCAAAGGTCTCCTAGTTTCTGCAGCTAGGCTTTCCCTTACAATTAATTAAACTAATTAACTAATGAAACCTAACGATTATTGAGCATCCACAAGCCCCCCCCCCACCGCCTGACTGCTTTCTCCCACAAACATGTCCACATCTGCTTCATTTCAAACTGCGATTGTTTTTTTTGCTGAAATCTGATGTGATGGAAACCAGAAGAAAAGTAACTGCTGTCCATTCTCGCTCCGCCCAGGTCCAGCCCCCTGAGCAGCGAGGCCGCCGCCCCCTCACACAAAACTGCAGGCATGTCTGAAAGCAGGAGGATGTGGCCAATCTTAATTTAGGGCTGGGATGGGAGAGGGGCTCCAGTCAGCAGTCCCCAATCATATTTTTCTTGCCTGTCCCTGGGCCGCTTTTTAATTGGCTATCTAAGAAGGAGGGACAGAATGGTGCAGGGTTGCCAGGTTTGATAGGCTTTACTCCCCCCCCCGGCTGTTGGGGGATTATGTTCTGCTCATTGTAACTTTTTTTTTTTAATACTGCAAAGGGAAAAAAGGGGGATTTGGATCTGATTAAAGGCTCTCTGGCCAGTCTGTGGGAGGCTGGGCGAGGGGTGTAATCTGTGGGAGGCTGGGTGAGGGGTGTAATCTGTGGGAGGCTGGGTGAGGGGTGTAATCTGTGGGAGGCTGGGCGAGGGGTGTAATCTGTGTGGGGTTGAGTGAGAGGTGTAATCTGTGGGAGGCTGGGCGAGGGGTGTAATCTGTGGGAGGCTGGGTGATTTATGTAATCTGTGTGGGGTTGAGTGAGATGTGTAATCTGTGGGAGGCTGGGTGAGGGGTGTAATCTGTGTGGGGTTGAGTGAGGGGTGTAATCTGTGTGGGGTTGAGTGAGAGGTGTAATCTGTGGGAGGCTGGGTGATTTATGTAATCTGTGTGGGGTTGAGTGAGAGGTGTAATCTGTGGGAGGCTGGGTGAGGGGTGTAATCTGTGTGGGGTTGAGTGAGAGGTGTAATCTGTGGGAGGCTGGGTGAGGGGTGTGGAAAGTGAAGGGTTAAATCCCAGCAGTCCTCCATCACCCTGCACCATCACTGATGTACCTGCACTCATTCTCTCTATATATACAGTATATCTCTGTCATCCTCTCTGTCAGTCTGTCTCTGTCAGTCTCACACTGTCTCTCTCTGTGTCTCTCTGTCAGTCTCACTCTGTCTCTCTCTCTGTCTCTGTCAGTCTCACACTGTCTCTCTCTCTCACTCTCTATTTCTGTGGTGGAATTTGAATGGCTCTCTGCATTTTAACTTCTAACGTCTGTAGATATTCTATACTGGGTTGAGTAGGACACTGTGAACGATAATGTGTGTGTGTGTATGTCCATGTCCATGTTAGGGCTTGTGTGTGTGTGTGTGTGTGTGTATGTCCATGTTAGGGTTAGTGTGGGTATATGTGTGTGTGTGTATGTCCATATTAGGGTTAGTGTGTGTATATGTCCATGTTAGGGTTTGTGTGTGTGTGTGTGTCCATGTTAGGGTTAGTGTGTGTGTGTGTGTGTCTTAGGGAGGAGCTAATTAATTATTTGAAACTTGGACCACAAACAACAACCCGTACATGTTTTCATTAAATATGCACAACATACAATGAGAGAGAGAGAGAGAGAGAGACAGAGGCAGAGAGAGAGAGAGAGAGAGAGAGAGACAGAGAGAGAGAGAGAGAGAGAGAGAGAGAGAGAGAGATATGATAATGACATAAACAGTCTGTCCAGACAGATTGGCCAGAGACACACACACACACACACACACACACCCCAAGTTGCCAGTCAGTCTTTCAGTCTGAGCCCCTGTTTGACAGATTGGCCAGACATTTCCAATTTGCCTGTATTGACCAGCAGGCAGCGTGCTGGTATTGCACTGAGCTCAGTTAACACTTTGACTTGTTTGTCCTCTTTTACTTAATTAACTACGGATAAATAATGACCTCCTTACGGGAAGAGAGGAGGGACATTTCTTCCCCCTCCACTCCTGCTGTGATGTCTTCCTGACCACATTCTCTCATGTACTTGGTGTGCTGGTGTTTAATGCAGTTTTTTCTTTTCTGCTTACTTGAACATTTGACCTTTGGCCCTTTTTCCTACCCGTGTGTTTGTGTGTGTGGGTGTGTGGGTGGGTGGTGTGGGTTGTCTTGGAGTTGTTGAGTGTTTCTTTTGAACCCACATGAACCAGCCTCATAATTGTGGAGAAAATGAACTTTCTATCCAAAACACATAGTGTGTTACATATGGTGTGTTACATATGGTGTGTTACACATGGTGTGTTACACAGGCGTGTTTAATGTCGGTCCGCGGCTTCGGCCAACGATCGTGTGAGTCGGTGAGGAGCTGGCGAGAGTCCTGCGTGTCTGGTAGAGAGGAGGTGCTGTTTAGCCTGCGCTGAGGTGGAGGAGGGGAGGGGGGCTTTAGGGTGGTGTGAGGAGGGGGGCTTTAGGGTGGTGTGAGGTCATAATACTACTCATCTGTGGCAGCCTCAGTCTGGGGTTACGACCTCTCTCTCTTCATCAGCTAGTCAGAGCCATTAAAGCAGTATGTATTTCCTCATCACTTGTCTCGCTCTGTGTGTGTGTGTGCGTGTGTGTGTATGTGTGTGTGTGTATCTCCCTCTTGCAATCCCACCTGTCCTCAATCTTTGTGTGTGTGTGTCTCATGTGTCTTGCTTCGTGTGTGTGCGCGTTACACCAGCAATACTGTGTTCTGTGCTGTGTGTGTGTGTGTGTGTGTGTGTGTGTGTGTGTGTGTGTGTTACACCAGCAGTACTATCTGCTCTGCTTCGACTACAAATAGCATGAACAGCCCCTGACACTTTGTCAATATCATTACATTAAAGCAAGTGGAGTTTGATTGATAAGCTAATATTGTCCTAATGCAAACCATCAATCACAGCACGTAGATTAATTATTTAATATCACGGGCCTAATTCAGACATCGATGAGATCGTGTTGACGGCATGGGGAAAGGAGGGAGTGAAGGATGGATAGAGGAGGGGGGGGGGATCGGTGCTCCCTGTAGACCTGGACGGACAGAGAAGAGGAGAATGAACGAGGGAGGAGGGTAAACGAGAGAGGAAGAAATGAAAAGGTGTAGATGTACTCTCTGTGTGCTCGTTCGATACAAATCTGTATTCATTTGCCAATAATCTCGTCCGCACTCTCCACTCCACCTCTTCCCGATCGGGTTAAGGGGCTGATTGAATTAGGGCCACTCTGGGCACCTGGGTGGTCTTGCAGTGGGTGAGTGGGTGAGTGGGTGAGTGGGTGGGTGAGTGAGTGAGTGAGTGATTGAGAGTGAGAGAGAGAGTGAGAGAGAGAGAGAGAGAGAGAGAGAGAGAGAGAGAGAGATGGGGAAGGAGAGAGTGAGAGAGAAGCAAAGAGTGAGGCCAGAAAGAATTGAAACAAATTGTGTGTGTGTGTGTGTGTGTGTATGTATAATATACACACACACACAGTATATTGCCAAAAGTATTCGCTCACCCATCCAAATGTGCACCAGTGTACAAAGCAAGGTCCATAAAGACATGGATGGCAGAGTCTGGTGTGGATGAACTTCACTGGCCTGAACAGAGTCCTGACCTCAACCTGATAGGGATGATTTTGATATATATATATATATGAGAGAGAGAGAGCACTGAGGGTATGGGTGCCCCCTGAACCATGTGACCTGCCTATAGCCCTGCCCCCTGAACCATGTGACCTGCCCCCTGAACCATGTGACCTGCCCATAGCCCTGCCCCCTGAACCATGTGACCTGCCCATAGCCCTGCCCCCTGAACCATGTGACCAGGTGAGAGAATGAGGGAACAAGGGTGAGATGAAGAAGGTCTGAACATTGCAGTATCAATTCTAAAATCTACACAAGGCTTAAAATTGCATTCCATAATCATAGATTCCAAAACCCAAGAGAAACTGCTTTACTCTCTCTCTCTCTCTCTCTCTCTCTTTGTGTTGTCTCTATTTTCCAAATATACATATGCAATGTTGCTATCATTGGGTGTGTGTGTGTGTGTATAAGTGTATATGAGTGTGATTTTGTGTGTGTGTGTGTGTGTGTGTGTGTGTGTGTGTGTGTGCGCTTTCTCTTGATCTTTGTTTTTCCTCTGCTACGATTTTGAAATGTGCCAAAATTGTATCTATTATTTACTGCCAATTTGCTCTTTTAATCTGAATGCTTTCTGCCTGTTCCCTCCTCCCCGGGCACCGGCTCCACCGCGCTCATTATTCTAATCCATGCGCGTTTAATATTTAGCAGAATCGCACTGTTTATCGCACGCAACCCGTGTTACCGTGATGGCGGGGAATTAACCGCGCTTCACTCCGGGGCTCTTCAGCAAAGATACCCGCCTTGAACCGCGCGCGCGAGACCGCGTGTGTTTAATCGGTCAGGACTCTCGTTCTTCGGGACGGCAGGTACAGATGCCGCAGGGTCAGGTGTGGCGGTGTAGGAGGGTGGAGCTCCACGGGGAAGGCTGGGGTCTGCTGTTAGACTGTGCTAACACCGACCGCCGAGGGGTTAATGGCTGTGTGTGTGTGTGTGTGTGTGTGTGTGAGGAAGCTCACACTCTTGTTCCCTTCTGAGAACACACATGTACCCTCCACACTAAGCCTGTGTATTAAACTGGGTATTAAGAGTGTATTTGTACATGTGTGGTATATTTACCAGGCGGGAAAGGATCAAATAGACAAATGAGCAAATACAGCATCATAATATAACCACAGCTTTTACCACAGAAGAGCTCTTTGAACTCTCTCTCTCTCTCTCTCTCTCTCTCTCTCTCTCTCACACACTCACACACACACACACACACACACACACACACACACGCACACACACACAGATCATTATTCCACTGTTGAGTGGTGTGAATGTTCTGATTGGTTGTGTGTTGGCACACCCCCCCCCCCCCCCTTGGATGAGTTGAAGTGAACCACATGAGTCTCTTAATAAGCAGACGGTCCAGGAACTGCAGGAGGTGGGCGGGGCATCAGGGCGGGGCATCAGGGCGGGGCTGTACCAGTGGACCCATTACAGTGGATGTGTTCTTTTGTTCCAGGGATATGGGGAGCATCTCAGCCAGATTAGAACATCTGGTAAGTTCTCTTTTGTTTCTCGCTCTCTCTACACCACTCCTGTCCTTCACTGGATCAAGCACCATCCCTGTCCTCCACCACATCATACACCACCCCTGTGTGTGTTTATTTATGTACACACTCTCACACACGGGTTACACACACGTCCCAGTAAGCTTTATCAGGCTCTTGCATCCAGACATCGTGCTGATGTTGAGCACATCCAACTCCTAACAATGAAAGAATTGGTGCGCTCTCTCTCTCTCTCTCTCTCTCTCTCTCTCTCTCTCCCTCTCTCTGTCTCTCTCTCTCTCTCTCTCTCTCTCTCTCTCTCTCTCTGGAGGCAGGGCCAGGCTTTAAGTCCTGTGAAAAGGGCCCTCGGGAGTCTTTAAAAATGTATCGTGCGACATTTTCTGGGTTTTCTGCACTGCTGTGTGATGTGGGGTCAGAGTATCATGCTCCACAGTTAACCAGGGGCCCGGGTTCCTCTCGGCCGGGGCCTCTCTCCCTAACCGTCTGCTTTCTGGGGGATGAATAATGTAGAGGGGTCACAGCAGGGTGACAGAGGGGTCCACGTGCTCCGGATGTACAGTCACCTGGCCCAGCTTACGCTCAGCATATTAACCAGGGGGCCCGGAACAGAACACACCCCACAAATGATCCCGCTGGCCCGTATTTAAAGAGCCGCAGCACATATTCCCTTATGATACTCCTGTATTCTATATTTCATACTTCTGTTTCATACTTCTATGGATAAGCATGCACACTTGCGCACACACACACACACACACACCTACACAGCTGTGACGGTGGTGGCTGGTTTGTATCCACATGTCTGCGTATTTCTTGATGAATTGAACTTTGGTGATTAAGGGAAAGAAGAAAGGATGAATGAGAAGTGGAGAGGAAGGGAGAGAGAGATGAGGAGAGGGGGAGTGAGAGAGATGAGGGAGAGAGAGATGAGAGAGGGAGGGAGTGCATGGCTCTGGCAGAAAAAGAAAAAGAGTGCATGGTTATGAGGGAGGGAGAGAGAGAGAGAGCATGGTTATGAGGGAGGGAGAGAGAGAGAGAGAGAGTGCATGGTTATGAGGGAGGGAGAGAGAGAGAGAGAGAGTGTGCATGGTTATGATGGAGGGAGGGAGAGAGAGAGAGAGAGTGTGCATGGTTATGAGGGAGAGAGAGTGAGTGTTATTAGAGAGAGAGAGTGCATTGTTATTAGAGAGAGAGAGCATCGTTATGAGAGGATGCATTGATTTATAACTCTATAAAAAGCAGAGTGAATTATTGAAAAGAAGATTACATACATAAACAGCAGGAATCAATATGTCTCTGCACTTTTGAAGTTTGTCTGTGTACTTGGCTAAAGCTAATGTTCAAGAGGGCAAATAGAGGCATCACTGTCTCTCTCTTTCTCTCTCTCTCCCTTGCGTGCACACACACACACACACACACACACACACACACACACACACAGTCAGAGTGAACACCTCTTTATGTACTCCTAAACTGTTACTAGAGCTCAAAAGGGATCCAAAGTCAAAAGGACATTCATATACACACACACTCCCAAACACACTCACACCCACTCACAAACACACACACACACTAGGATTAGGGTTGAGGTTAGGGTTAGGACCCAGTGTCCCTTGTAGGACAGATTTGACCCAGTAAAGCTAAATAGACCATTCTAGACCAGTGCTAAGCTAGAGTTCAGGTTGGACCAGGGTTAGTGTTGGGGTTAGACCAGGGTTAGTGTTGGGGTTAGACCGGGGTTAGTGTTGGGGTTAGACCGGGGTTAGTGTTGGGGTTAGACCGGGGTTAGTGTTGGGGTTAGTGTTGGGGTTAGACCAGGGTTAGTGTTGGGGTTAGACCAGGGCCTAAAAAAGGAGGGAGTGGTATATTATTCTGGTGTGTGTGTGTGTGTGTGGGAGGGGGCGTGGGTGGGTGTGTGTGTATGTGCATGCTCAGGCGTGTGAAATCACACGCAGAGCAGATTAAAGCACAGCAAGAAATGTGTGTGTTAATATTTTACCTTGAAAGAGATGAGGTGGTCCTTACACACACGCGCGCACACACACACGCAGAGCCAGAGACTCACAAGTGTGTGTTTGTGTGTGTACGCATGCGCTACAGTAAATTTCTGCTGGAATTTAAATGTTCTGGGCGTGGGTATGCATTGGTGCTGCTAAATTACACAGGAGTGCAGGAGTCCTAGTATTATTACCATGAGTACTAAATAAACACCTGTCCCCTACTGAGGCTTTAAGTCCCTCTGTCATCCTTAAATACAGTCTCCTGACACACACACACACACACA
The DNA here is from genome assembly GCA_025802075.1 of Tenebrosternarchus preto. Taxonomy (NCBI): domain Eukaryota; kingdom Metazoa; phylum Chordata; class Actinopteri; order Gymnotiformes; family Apteronotidae; genus Tenebrosternarchus; species Tenebrosternarchus preto. Next base: position 21,992,931 of record JAOYMR010000003.1, on the reverse strand, counting down.
CACACACACACACCCTCTAAATGTGGTCATAAAAAGTCTGAATGTTAAAGTCCTTCACGTCTAGCGTCGAGGGAGCACATCCTCCTCAACGAGGTCAGAATCGAAGTCTTTTTAAAAACCGCCGATTTGTACGTTTCTCAGCTTTCGCCATTATTATCTACCCTAACCCTTTGATCTAAGTTCAGTTATTCGCTCGACAGTGTAATCCACATAAGAAAGTCTCTGTTCATATCAGTTACATTTTTGAAGGGGAAAATGAGCAGCCCAGCCCACGTAGCCAGACGCCACGTACGCTAGCCGTACTTAGCCATGGCTCCACCAGTTAGCTTTGTGCGAGTTTGCTTTAATTGTTTTTTTGTTTATTTATTTATTTTTTTTCCGCGTGTTTAGCGATGGTGTTAATTACTCCCGCCTCTGTCCTGACGCTTCTCCGTTCTTTCTGCCTCTGAGAGAGAGAGAGAGAGAGAGAGAGAGAGAGAGAGAGAGAGAGAGAGAGAGAGAGAGAGAGAGAGCGCAGATCCCCCTGCGGCCGGTGTCGCTCGCCCGCGCTAATCAGACCAGCTGCCCAGCTGTTTAGAGAGGAGCGGAACCAAAGCAGCTCGTAAACGCAGACATGAAGCGTCGCTCCCGAGCACATCGGCACCGCCGCCCTTGTTAGGCCTCTTCCTGTCCACCATGCGTTTTTTTTTTCCTCTTCTTTTTTTTGCGATCAATCCGGCGAGACGCGCTGCAGGCCGTGACGTGGAACCCCACAACCTGCCTGGGGGAGCGGCCCGAGCGTCTGGGGGAGCATTCGGTCAGATTGGATGTGGCGTGGGATTGGAGTGGTCAGGGGCAGTGGTGGGCTGGTGTTTACAGGTGGAACAGGGGGCGGGGCTTCACATGTTCTACACTGTATGTGGTGAGCGTCTGCTCAGCTAAATGATTGCATCGTTAGGCTGACCCCTGCCCAGGTGCCTGACCCCTGCCCAGGTGCCTGACCCCTGCCCAGGTGCCTGACCCCTGACCCCTGCCCTGCATGTAACCGTGATGGATAGAAAGGTTAAATAACCTCCCCCTCCCTCTGTTCCCCCTCTCTCTGTCCATCTTTCTCTCCCTCTACCTCTTTCTCACCTTTTCTCCATCTCTTATTCTCTCTCTCTGTTTCTTCCTTACTCTCATTCACTCCCCCTCTCTTTCTCTCTCTCCCCACCATCCTTTTACTTTTGTTATATATGCTCTTCCTCTCCTCCACTCTCCCTCCCGCTCTCGCACCCTCGCGCGCTCCCTCCCGGGGGGGGGGCCGGCCGGGCGCAGGCCCGAGGGGGCGCGCGGGGGGGC
>JAOYMR010000003.1:21970489-21986869 GCA_025802075.1 Tenebrosternarchus preto | reverse complement strand
CCCCCCCCCCCCCCCCCCCCCCCCCCCCCCCCCCCCCCCCCCCCCCCCCCCCCCCCCCCCCGGGTATCAGATTCACTATTTTGCCTGACAGGCCTGGGGTGCTCAGTAAACAAATGCTAATGTAATTACAAGGGAAATTGTATAATCAACTGTAACTAAGATGACTGTCATCCATCTATTTAAACCCTGTTTTGAGTGTGTGTGAGTGCGCACGTGTATGTGTATGTGTGTGAGTGCGCACACGTGTGTGTGTGTGTGTGTGTGTGTGTGTGTGTGTGTGTGTGTGAGTGCACACACGTGTGTGCATGTGTGTGTTTGGGCAGTTGTGTCTGCACGTGCATGCACAAGTGTGTGTGTGTGTGTGTGCACTCCTCCCTCAACTCATTATGGCACAAAGATTGTGTTTTTCAGTAATTACTGACAAGTGAATAGAGGGGGGGGGGGGAGGATGAAATGTGGGAGAGGGAGAGAAAATGAGTGAGAGAGAGAAAGAGAGAGAGAGAGAGAGAGGGAGGGAGAGAGAGAGAGAGAGGGAGAGAGAGAGGGAGAGAGAAAATGAGAGAGAGAGAGAGAGAGAGAGAGAGAGAGAGAGAGAGAGAGAGAGAGGGAGAGAGAGGGAGAGAGGGAGGAGGAGTGAAGGGGAGCTGTTGCAGAGGTTCATAGAAGATCTCTGGAAAGGCGAAGGTGTTTCTTAAAAGCAGCACAATTTGTCTGAGAAAAGCATTCCATTCGGCAGGCAGACGTGGATGTGTTCGTCATCTAAGACACTGCCGAGTGACACTTTTACATTAAAGCGGGTCATAATATTTCCCGCCGCCACCCGAGATGACATTTTTACAAAGTGACAACTTTTACAGTTTGATAAATCAAATTTATGCTGAATAATATGCGCGTCAGGACTGTCAGCACCGCTCGCTCCACCCGCTCCGCCCGCATCCCTGACATGCCATCTCCACATTCAGATTTCTTCCTATTAGCATTTAATTTCTTTGTAATCCTACACACCCAGCACACAGACATTATAACACCACACACACACGCTCCGAGAGAGACACACACGCGCAACTGAGAGCAATCTACACCCCTTTATAACTTCTTACCTTACAATCCGTCTTTTTTGACAATTAAGAGCGGCAAATCTAATAGCCGGGATATTGGAATTACAGCCCGCCCTTTCTGAGAGGTGCCAGGAACACAAGCGTCGACTTCCACTACAGCTGCCAAATCTTGAAGGCAACACACACACACACAGACACACACGCACACACACACACACACACAGACACACACAGACACACACGCACACACATTCTCCTGCACGCCAAGAGATTTTCATGCATCATCATTTTTCCCATAATTCCCTTTGAGTTAGGCGTCATTTCTTTAGGCAGTGATTATATAATTTTCTCAGGGAAAAACCCGATCCTATGAAATGGATGTGTTTGTTGATTTGTTTGTGCATGACTGAACTGAGACCACACCTGTGTGTGTGTGTGTGTGTGTGTGTGTGTGTGTGTGTGTGTGTGTGTGTGCGCGCACGCGTGCACGTGTGTTTTGTTTTGTTTTTTTCTTTGCAGACTCCGGCCGAACAAGCCAAAGTACGTCTCCAGCTGGCACTGCAGACTGCAGGTAAGTCCCGACCTCAACAGGACAACACCTTCATCAGTAAAGCTTACCAATAAATAACTATTACCAATAAATGCATCAATAAAACACACTTGTCAATAAAGCTTACCAATAAATCACTTTTACCAATAAAGCTCATCATTAAAACACACTTATCAATAAAGATTATCAATAATTCACTATTGCCAATAAAGCTTACCAATAAATCACTATTTCAAATAAAGCTCATCAATAAAACCATATTACCATTAAAACTCATCAATAAAACACTTTTACCAATAAGTGTTCCAGAAGACAAAAGTTCCAGAACCCAGTTTTTCTTTATTTATATGATTTGCTACTGTGATGCATTTGTCCTTCTTGTTTTAAAACTTTAAAAATTTTGGATGTTTATAGCTGTTTAAGATCACTTCAGAACTTATAGAACTTTAAGATCACTTCAGAACTTTTCACCCAGTTCCTTGTCTCTTCGTCTTTATCCATGAGGGTGTGGTTAGTAGAGGTCTGTTCTCAGGAGTGATGTGGTTAGTAGAGGTCTGTTCACAAGACTGCTGTGGTTGATAGAGGTCTGTTTACATGGGTACTGTGGTTAGTAGAGGTCTGATTACAGGAGTACATGCATGGTTTTCAGTCTCCACATCATCATGTTCTGTTCTGATGGACAGCACATCGTGTTTAGACCTCCAGCACTTTAAAGACCTTTTCACACCCTTTAAAGCACTGGCCTCCTCTGCTCTGATTGGTCTGCTGTTCCAGAGGGGAAATGGACACAACCTCAAGCTGATTTGGTTGTTAGTGGCTGTTTACAGATGATTGAAGTTTTAAGGTTGGGGACGTTGATCATCCTAGCCCACGTGTGTGCACATACACAAACATGATTCCTGGTGCAAATGTGCACATACACAAACATGATTCCTGGTGCAAATGTGCACATACACAAACATGATTCCTGGTGTTTCAGTCATCCTCAGCTCACTTGCTCTTAAGACAGTTCTCAGCACCTGTTCTCAGATCAGTACAAAGAATAGGTGACAGTTACGTGCGTGTACACACACACACACACACACACACACACACACACACACACACACACACAAGGTTTCTCTCAGTGAGGGTGTGTTTTATCCTACTGAGTGTACTCACACAGGCAGTCTCTCTCTGTCCTCTCATTCTGTACTCTCACTGACAGAAAAGCAACACCTCATAATTTAACCAGACAAGTCCTGACTCACGCCAGTGCAGCTTTCATCTGTGTTGGAAGTGTGTGTCTCTGTGTGTGTATGGTCTTTGGGTATATGTGTGTGTAAGAGAGAGGGAGAGAGAGAGCCAGAACATAGATGACCACATATTCATTCTGAGGTGTGTGTGTGTGTGTGTGTGTGTGTGTATGCTTGCTTGCTTTAGGAGGGCAGCCCATGTGATTCAGTGCTTATGTATTACTAACCCATATGTATTGCTCAATAAACCCATATGTATTACTCAGTAAAGCAGAGACATTCATTTGCCATTGAGCAGGCCGAGTTGAGCTCAGAGTATACGTGACACACTCGTTGTGTGTGTTTTCTGCATCGGTGGAGCCGTTATGGGGTTGACTGAGGCCATGCAGGTGGTTCAGAGTGAACGGCGGGAATTAATGGGCACAGGACTGGCACAGAAAAAAGTGGGTACCTTAGGGGAGGTTAGGGTTAGGGAGGCACTTCTACCCACAGCTGTGGGTATTGTGTAGGAGAGAGGTGAAGACACACACAGTCTTCACGTGTACACTCCCTCGTACATACATACACTTCAGTGGTTGGGAGACCAGTTCTCAAAGGCTCTTGCAGTTTGTTGTATTTTTCCTGATCCTTCATCTGAGCGCTAGTTAAAGACCCTCCAGGGAAAAGTTTTTAACCTGGTTAATATGTCCATGTGCTGCTTTTATATGCGAGAAGATAAATCAGGTAAAATGCACTCAGCTCTTTGGCTTTTCAGCTTTCTAACTGCAGTGGACCAATAAAAACACAGATTCAGAAACGGGGTTACATGCATCACAAATCTAAGGAACCAATCCCATCACCAAAGGAATCTAAGGAACCAATCCCAGTGTTTTGGGGTGGGCCTTTCTATATCATTAACATAATGCTGTGGTGAAATGAGGAGTTTTGGAGGATTTTGGACACGTAATTCTGTTTGTAATTGCAGAGCTGCAAAAGTAGAAAAGAAACAAACAAACAGAACAATAAAAAAAAAAAAAAAAAAAAAAGTTTTTCCTATAAACTTCCCATGTACACTCACCGAGGGTTCACAGCAATTATGAGCCAACATGTTGGTTTTCCTGCTTTATCCATTGACTATGCTACAAATATGAAGTGTGCTTGCTAGCTAGCTAGAGTTTGACGACATTAGCCTGCCACGTTAAATTATTATTGTGCTGACAGGAAGTTTTATATGGCTTGGAGATTTTAATGACTGTTGGCACAGCTAGCTAATCTCCTCTGTAAGATGATGGCTATGTTTATTATGGAAAATGGTACTATAATGGAACTGAAGGTATACTACAGTGTATACGTATTTATACTGAGCTTTGAAATAGCCAGCTAGCTAATTTGGAGGAAACGCGTATAGCTAGCGAGTCATAACTTTGTATCTCACTGGCTAACAGCCATTCAAAATGTACAACCTATGATGGCTGCCGCTAGCTAGCATGTGCTATACCTGTGCTACAAGTAATAACAGGATGTCACAACTGCTACGAATTTTTATTTTTTTTTGCAGCAAATGTTTTCTGCCACGCGAGTGCCTACATAAAACGTACATTTAGCTATAGAGTACGAAATTGGTTATGAACTAGATGCATTTAATTTATTCCTTAAGGCACATCTGGTTTATATTTATGAAGTAGCCAGGTAGTTCTGAGGCTTCAGGTCTAGCGATCGGCAAGTAGCGTGTTGTTAGCTGTTTGTTAACGTAGTCAAGCCGAAGGCTCGTTTGTGTTATGATGGGAGCAAAGTGGTGGTATTTCCATATTCATAGATCTGTGCATACTGAAGGAATGCAAATGTGTAGAGTCATATCTACGTCACGTTTAGGGCACTGTTGGATTTTTTTTTTCTTCTTGGAAATAGTTTTTAAATGCATACATTTTGATGAACATGTTAGTTTTGGGGGGTTTAATTGATGATGAATGTGTTTAACAGTTTAGCTGTAAGCTGTACTGTTCATACAAAGCAGTGATGGACTAGATTGTTGAGAATTTGCTTGTTCTCTCTCTCTCACACACACACACACACACACACACACACACACACACACACACACACACACACACACACACAAAGGAGATCATGATGGGGCAGACGTCAGGAGTGCACATGTGATGCACACAAGCTCCAGCTCCAGGACTTGGGCTCAGATGTGCAGGTTTTTTGGGCTGGTTCTCCCATGTTTTACATGTCCGTGGTGTATATATCCGGTCCTGTGCTTTGAGCCGTGTCTATGAGCACAGACAGCAAGTCATATTTCATCCTGGAACATAGTGGAAAAGTCGTCTTTCATTATAGGAGTTGTATATATTCTGCCTTGCACCATTTGAGGGCTTTGATTATGAACCAGATGTGACGGCCTGTTATTACATTTTAAAGCACAGTCCGTATGTGTGTGTGTGTGTGTGTGTGTGTGTGTGTGTGTGTGTGTGTGTGTGCGCGCACGTGCGTGTGAGAGTGTGTGTGAGAGAGAGAGAGAGAGAGAGAGAGAGAGAGAGAGAGAATACACACATGCACTGTAGCTCAGCTGACAGTTTGTAGAGGAAACATATTAAAGGTACTACAGGTAATACATCATCTGTGGTCCAAACAGACATGAGCTTTGTGAAAAACACACACACACACACACACACACACACACTCCATCTCCCTCATCCACCCATGCACACAGCTACACACATGACTACACACTCCCTCCCGTACACACACACACATACACAAAAGGCCAAACTAACACAGACCTTCTACAGAAGTGCACAGCAGTCCCAACATTTGGAGCAGAGCTTTATAAAGCAAATTTTAAAACCACAGTTCAGGGAACAGATGCTGTTGGGCTATAGAGGGAGATAAAGTTGTGTGTTGTTGGCATAACCCAGAGAAAGTGTATTTAATGAGAAAAGGACAGGCCCTAACATTGAACCTTGAGGTACTCCATAACTAACAGTTGATGAAAAACAAATGCCAATATTAACTTAAAAGGTTCTCTCAAACAGATATCATATGAAATAATCTAAAATTGTTCCCTTCATCCCTGCCATGTGTTTAAGTAAACATATTATCAGTGTGAAAGCCCTCACTGAGGTTAGATAGGACATCCTGAGTCAACAGCAATAGTTACAAATCATTTGACTGGTTTGGCAAAGCTTGACTGTGCTATAAAAGGGATTTATAACCAGACTGAAACATTTTGAACGTATTATTTTTATTCAAATAGGGGCCAATGTTGTTCAAGAACTACCTTTTCCATTACTTTAGATAGAAACATGTTGAGATGGGCCTAAAATTATTGAGGATCTATGCATCAGGGTTTTTAATATAAATATATATATATTACTATTGCTAATAAAGAAATGAAGAAAATGTTTGCAAGTATGTTTGTGGGAAATTCTAGAAATTCTTCCAGGCCGTTTTAACAGTTTGCTGATTTTTAAAAAAAAATTTTTTTAACTTGCATAAAATATTTACATTTGGCCTTTTTGAATTAACATCTGAGATCCCTGATGGTCTTTCAGCCTCTGCTGAGATTTAAACTTCTGAATCATTTTGAATTTAAAAGGAACATGAGGCAGAGCCCAAGAAGTACTTGTTTCTTCTGCACTCCGCTGAGGAGATGTTGTTACAGATGCTGTATGCTACAGAATTGTTTATGGATCTGAGAAATTACGAATATATAAGAATTTATAGTTCAGTTGTGAACAGCAGACATTCTTGCAGCACAGAGTCAAGGCTGTGATGCTTTAATGGCAAATTGGTTGGAAAAGCATCCAAACCTTGGAGACTCTTGCAGATATTAATACCATGTGATGGAGTGAGGTCCAAGTGCGTGATTATGATGGAGTGAGGTCCAAGGGCGTGATTATGCACATGGGTAGGACTGTTAATGGACTGGACGAGGTTCAGTGAGTCAAGAAGATAAATGAACTCGCTGACCAGGTGAAAGTAGAGAGTGAACATCATAATAGTCATGAACATAATCAGTGATCTGAATGTTTATTTAGAAAATTATTGTTTACTTTTGGAGGTCTGCGAACTAGCAAGTTACCGCTTCCTAGATGAAATGATTGTAATTCAAAGCTAATGTATGACTTATCTGGGGAAAAAAGTTATCATTTAAACCAGTTTTTAAAAGTGCACTCTCCCTCTTCTCCATCATCTGTCCTAGGGGTGCTAAAACCATTTGAAAAGGGAAGTGCAATTAGAGACCTTCACGTAGCATAAACGTTGGTCTCAGTCCAAACGGAATGTCCCAATCGTGAAAAATTGTGAAAATTCTTTCAGAATGAAAAACTGACACTGGACTTCATGACCATCCTTGGTGTCTGGTTCACCTTCTGGACATTCTGCCAGTCCGAGCTCTTTCTGTTCAGGAAGTGCAGACACGGAAGTGAGCTGCCAACTACTCAGGGAAAACACACCGGAGATGGGAATACCTGGTGTGTTTACCACACTTCCAGAGGTCACTTCCAGAGGTCACCGGAGATGGGAATACTTCATTTCCAGAGGTCATCCGTGAATAATTTGTTGTCATCACAGGCTGCTGCTGAAGAACACTCTCTTCGGTACAGACGTTGATGTCTCTCGGATGTCTCCTCAGTGCTGCATCCAGAATCCAGCTTGCTCTCCACGTGTTCTCCGCTCTTTGACACTGCCACCTCTTAACACGACTGCAAGGCAGGAGAGAAATGCCTGTAGGTATCGGGCGTGGATGCCATGGTTTATAGCATCACTCGTTGGACTTCCCATCACACAGTTCCCACGGTTCCCACCTTAACAATCATATACCAGGAGTTGAAAAGCATTCCGGAGAAATAAACAATGAACCAGGGCGTCTTGACCCTTACAGAGCTTGAGATCTGTTTTAATTTGAGAGCTTTACAGTCTTCTCCCAGCAGCTCGGAAAACTCTGAAAGCACCTGAAGAAAAAAGGGAGAAAGAAAGAAAGATGAAAGAAAGAAAGGAAGGAAAGAAGACAGACGGGGGAGTCACGTTGAAGGCTTTCATGCTGGAATTGCAGTTGTTTGGCCTGTAATGGAGCGTTGAGGTTCGTTCGGTTCCCTGACTGCTCTCAGATCAGTGTGTGTGCTGCATGTGTCACTGAGGCCAGCGTCTCTGCTGCACATCGTTTGGTTAAGGGGCTGCGCCAAACCTTTCAAAACTCTCACAGAACAACAAAGGACCCGATGGAACAGAACCTACCATGTTCTTACCAATGCAGTGACTGATTTGGTTAATTACATGGTAGTTATCGTGATTGATTTGACGATCGACATGCTAGTTATTGTGACTGGCACAGCCTCAGTAATATTTAAGTGTTAACAGTTCAGCTGTATAGCCATCATTAAGTAGTACAAAATTGTCAAATAATTGCGTTGCATAAGTAAATAAATCGGCTGAAAGCCTCATCAGTTAAATTACTCCTCGTTTTTGAGAGTTATATGGTTTAATTTGTTCCATTAGAGCTTCGTCGTTTTAAAATGGAAAACTCTTACAATCCAAATGAGAAATAAAAGTCGTAGACTATTTTCCAACAAGGTCTGGTTGTGCTACACACTGTAACTCTGATGAAGATGACCTTCATGCTTCTGTGTTGGGGAAAGAGGTTTCCATGTCGTTTACAAGTGGAGACGTTTGTGTAAATCTGTTGTTTCCCTCGCCCAGGTTCTCCTGCTGATCTTGTCCGGTGGGCCACGCTGTGAAACATGCTGGAGATGAGCACAGTAAAGCCATGGACAGATATTTGAGAGTTAAGAACTCCAGTATCTCTGAAGGATCCAGGCCGCCCTTGCCACACCCACTCACCCCCCATTGGCCGTTCACCCTGCCCGTCATTATTATGAACCATGGCAGCTTCTGTGTTTCTGTTCCATTACGGAGTCCAGTGAGGGACACACTGCCTGCTTCCCTCTTTCATGACTCTCCAGTGCTGGGGCTCGTGTGGGCCTGGTTGTTCTGGAAGCTTCTGTGTTCCCTGTTTGTTTCCGGCTGTGTTCTGCTCTTTTGCTGTCTAATTGACTTGGATGTGTTTCCGTGAAATCGCCTCAGTGTGGCTTTACTGGTTAATCAGTATGACTTTGTTTGGAATGTGGTAAAGCTCTACATGTTTCTGCTTTGAGTGCAGGTTTGGTTGTTTAGTCCTGTGGCCTGTCTGGGTAGTTTTCATGGGGATTGTATGTAAAATAGCTGTGTGATGAATAGCATGTGTGGAGGGTCTTCCTGAGGTTTATTTTGGACAAGGAGTCTGTGCACATGTGTAGATGGGTGTGTGGGTGTGTGTGTGTGCGTGTGCGTGCACATGCGTTTTGTGGATGGGTGTGTCTATGCACGTGTGTGTGTGTGTGTGTGTTTGTACTCACACGTGCGACTGCAGATAAGGGTGTGGATGTGCATGTCTGGAGGTGTGTCCCCTCACCTGTGCTGTGATGTCACTGCATGCTTGCGTTGGAGGTGCTGTGATGGCAGTGTTGTCCTGCTGGATACAACATCTCCATCTCTCCATCCCTCTCTCTCATCACTTTCCTCTGGAATTTCCACAAAATTCCATGTGAACACTAAAGGACTTTCACACATCTGATGAATGTAACTACATGTGGAAGGAATTCTTTAGTCAGCACCTGCACTGTAGGAACTTCAGTTACACACACACACACACACACACACACACACACACACCGGACTGCAGCATCTGTGAGTTCAACAGACCATATACATGGAAGGTGTCGCCTTTCCCTTTCTTACACACAAACACACACGCACGCACACACACACACACACACACACACACACACACGCACTGTCCAGTCCTACACTGTTGCTAACAGGCTAACATTGCCCAGGATTCATCTGAAGCTGAGCGAGAGTTTTGAACGATTTTCTCCTTTCATCTGTTTTCATGAGGTGTTTTCATCCATTTTCCCTCTCGATCCCATTGTGTGTGTGTGTGTGTGTGTGTGTGTTCTCTCTCAGACTCCCTCTCTCAGACTCCCTCTCCGTTTGACTACGCTGTGTGTACGTCCGTGTAACGAGTGTCACTGCAGAGGTGTAACAGTGTAATCTGTATATACCGGCGTGGACGTATTTCACATGAGAATAACACACAACACACCTCCCCTTTTCTTTCAACCGCTCTAGTCATCCGTTTTTCCACACTCGTTTCTCTCTCCGTCCTTTTTACCATCCCTCTCTTTCCGAACGTCAACTTTTTCACAATCTCCTCTACTACTTTTGTTTGTGGTTTGAGTTTGTTTAACTTTCTAAGTGCATTTTACCAAAGTACTTGTAATGTTTGCTATGCGTTCAGTCCGTGGACGTTGTGTTCTCACCGTGTTCTGAGTGATCATGGCTGTTGTAAGAGCCCAGATCTTCAGGTTCAGTTTTATTGATCGTTGCATTTATTTGTTTTGTTTTTTTAATGTTTAAAGTTTTGCTTTAGGTTTTTGATTAAGCAGTCAGCCTCTTCACTCTGCACTCACAGCAGATGAGGAGGGCGTTTCGGCAGCCATAACCACCCCCCCCCCCCCACCTCGCTCATGCCATAAAGGTGAAATTCCAGTGGCTGACTGAAGGCAAGGCTAATTGCAGAGTCGTGCTCTGTAATCTACCGGCTCGTGCCCCATTGATCCGAGCTGAATTTATGTGCTATTACCTCACTGTTCCAGTCAACGGCCGAGATTACACCCTTCGGAGAGAGAGCTTGCCGCTCCCCGAATACCTGAATAAGCTGTTAGTGGCAACCACGCCTCCGTCAACCCCACTTAGCTGTATTAGCCCACAGGGCGCGTGACGGACGTCCCGGCGGGAAGACGGCGCTCGGGACGGCCGGACCCTCGGCAGGCCGTCGTGCGACGCGGGAGGAGTGTTTAGATCCCTGCGCTGATCCGGCTCGGAAAAACCTGCACGGACTGAGCGCCCGTCTGGTCCTGAGGTGCCTGCATGGGTGGGCGGGGTCAGACGGAGAGGAGGGGAGTGGCCTGTTTGTTTGTTTGTTTATGTTTTTGTTTCGATGTGCGTGCCCGAGGTCACTAGGTCATCCTTCCCACGTTCCATCACACTCTCCTGTGAAGCACCTGTCTGGAAAACCTTCCCAGCTGACATCGCTCACAAATGTTCAGCACTTCGATCTTCTGTGGTGGTGGTAGTGTTTTTTTTGTTTTTTTGTTTTTTTTTTTTTAGTATAAATGTTAAAACAGCTTCCTGTTGCCTTACAGTGGAAGCGCCACGTTAAACTAGAACATTGTGGTAAGAAACTTTAGAGCAGCTACACTTTTGTGTTTCTCGCTTTCGTTCTTTTTTTAAGTTGTGTCCAACCTCTTTGTTTATTCTATTCATCTGTTCTGTGTGCGATGCTTGTGTTGAGATGGAGGTGTGTAAGATCATTAGCAGAGTAAGGTGTGTGAGATGGAGGGAGGGGGGGGTGCTAAGGCTCGACTCGCACCGCCTGCTTCGGACACAGGAGTAGCGGGAATATGGCCCCTGACTGCACGGAGATGGTCGTGTGGCAGGATGTTCCCTGGGGAAACCATATGGGGTAAAGTTAGGGGTTCATGTAGCCACACGGAGGCGGGGCAGGGGGCTAAGTGGCATTGGCTTATTGCTCTGTTGGAGTTCGCCACGTTGAGAGGCAAATGTGGTCACTCCAGTTCATCATTAATGGAGCGGGAGAAAGACACATTTTCTCCGGAAAACAGCACATGTTGGAGGAGCTGCAGAAAGATCCGGAAGACTTAGTTAATGTCAGACTGTTTGTGTGTCAGCTTGATTTGAATGTTTAATTCCATGCGTGCACAGGGCATCCGCCCAAATGCGTTCCCCTGTCAGAAAATGAAGAGCAAATTTCCTCTGCTATGCAGATGAACTTCCAAACATAGTCAAGAACAACAATGAATTATACAGCAACAGTCTTGCTGTAGCACACAATAGAATATAATAATGCATGTTTTTTCCTCCCTACTTCATATGATGCAGAGGTCTTCATTCTTAATTATGTCTACCAGGAATTAAAGCATACTAGAACGTTCCACTAACAAATTAATAATGAATTCCCTCAGGTGTTGATGTGGTCTGCGTTAACTGCTGTCTGGTCCACTGTAGCATTACAAAATTAATTAAAAAGAAGCATCATTCTACCATTTAATTTGCTCAGTCAAGGTGTCTGATTAATGTGCCACATATGCTATTTTTTACAAGCGATCATTAAACCCGTTAAGTCCAAACAGATTGACTGACTGCCGATTCCTGGACGTCTCTGTTGTGACTGATCAAAAAAAAAAAAAAAACATCTGAGGAGAAAGCGGCCGTGCGCTGAGTGCGGTCTCGCTGAGGGCTCGCGTCTGGCTGAAAGGGCTTTGAACGTCTCGCAGAGGACAGGCCGTCGTCCTGGAGTTTGCCGGCGCGTTTGCCTCCACTGCTGTGGAGTCGGCCACGTCATGAGCCTTATCTGCAGGGCGCAGGCTGTACTGACACAAGTGTCTGGAACAGCTACAGCTGCCACGCAGGGGGACGCGCAAATGGGCAACACGCACACGCATGTACACGCATTGCACACGCATGCACTGTGGTTTGATATTAAGCACAGACAATAATGGGTTGGTTGGGGGGGGGTTCAGTGATGCAGTGATTAATTTAATGACCTATTTAATAGACTTGCATCTGAAGAGGCTCTAAAGTGATAAACTAGATAATTCAAAGGATTGGTTTTCTTTGTAAAGAGAAATCCAAGAGAGCTCAAATGCTGTGAAATAAGGCATCTGTTTATCTGTGGGAAGTGTGCAGCAGTGTTTATCAACATTTCCACACTGCTGTATGCTCTACACTTCGCCTCGTTCTGCCGATGCAACACTACAGTCTTTGCTTTTGTGAGCAAATATTTTTACATCACAATGTGCTTTTTCTGAGTAGCTCGACAATCCGAACTCCCTGCTCCTGTGTGAACCGGCGCACATTCCGGATTATTCAGTTGACTGTTTGAAAAGGAGAGGAAAAATCCTCCTGGCGAACAGCAGACAGTTTGAAGGAGGCCCTGTTGTGGTGGAAGACGTGGTGTTTATTGCAGACCGCGTCTCACGATTCCCTGCTGTGATCAGGACGACGCTCGGATGGCCAGGAGGACATCTGCAGGGCTTTCCATCAAAGCGCCTGCCTGCAACACGTCTCCCAGTGCAGTGGCTACTGGGCAGACATTACAGACCAAATCCAACGCTCCCAGATTCCTGCTTATGAGCCACAATCCAAATTTTTGTTTCGATTACAGCACAAGTCTCGATGGCCAGCTGTGGTTTTCCGAGTGCGGCGAATCGTAACGAGAATGTTGAGCCGGCCGAAACGAGCCTGGATTCTCTTCTGCCCAGCTGAGCTGCACGCACGGATTCATCGAGCAGCCGTGATAATGAAGGCAGTTGGAAAGAAATGACAGAGATTCAAAGAGGCAGAGCCTCTCATCATCCTGATTACCGATTACACTCGGATTTACTCGCTTCTGTCACGCGAGGTGAACCTTGGCTGGTGTGCCGGCCACAATCACGCGCTTATAACAAAGAGAATTAGCCAAACGCATGGAGGCAAATCTCGAATATTTCAGTCCGCAAATTGGGTTGTTTGTTGCTTCCCCGAATTCTTTACCTACAGCCCTCAGTCCCTGACCCTCCCTCTCTCTTCCTCACCCCTGTTTTCCTCTTCCTCTTTCTCTGTGGCTTCTCCTGTCAATGTGTGATTTTTTCCTGTCCATCATCCATTGCTAGAACTGCACTCAAGGCTTTCAGCATTTGGCTGCCAGGCAAAATGCATTTGGCTACAGTTTGTTCCAGGCCAACGCTTCAGGCATTTCCAGAAATATCTGGTTAAAAGAAACAAGTCCACCATATAACATCACACATAACGTGATGACTGTAATTTCATACTGGGCAGCTCACATATTAGTAATGACTGTATATGAATAATAGTTTTGTTGTTTTTTTATGTGTGGGAATTGATCCTTAAAAAAGATTTACAGCCATACAAAACAGATCATTCACTAGTATATTTATCCATATTGGAAACGGCACATGATTTACTAAGCTAACATTTTACCATTATTGTTTATTGACTTGGACATTCATATAAGTTGCTCTTCGCTCAACCAAGCCATCCTCTTAGGGATCAATATCATATTTGATTAGAGATGATTATGGGTGCTACGTATTTAAGATTACAGATTCCTGGCACACTGATGCTAGCAGACACTGGACCATCCTGTGGAATTGTATTCATGGTGACTGATGGTTGCTAACTGGATATGCTAACTTGCACGGGGTGGACAGGCTGCATAATGACATAAAGCTGACTCTGGGGGTACATGTTAAAAGATGCTGTTTCCACAGACTGCCACTGAGAATACATGGTTAGCCAGGCCAGACAGAGATGTTCATATCTCAAGAGGAAATCAGAAAGATGCTGATATCTTATGCTGAACTCGGTTTAAATAACCGCGTTCTTTTAATGGCGTTGCCTTCCATCTGCAACTCATTAGCTTCTCTACAAGCTGTTAAATTCTCCTTGTTTCTAAGTAATATTAATTATAATATCACCGATATATTGAGAAGTCAAAATGAGTCCGCTGAGCTCACTGCATGGCTTTTATGTAGCCCCAACGAGTGACCTATGAAGCATTATAAGGCATGGACATTGCATTTTATTATGCCCCCCCCCCCCACCATTTCTTCAATGCAATTCTATTGAAAGAAATGACAGAGGCTTATGGCTCACCTCAAAGCAGACTTTTTTTAAAAACCCAGATTCAAAAGCCATAACAGATTTTAGATTGCATGTGTATTAAATCAGAAACGCGACCCTGATTTGTTAACCGACATAAATGATTTATCTCTCACAATCCAAATTAAAGATCATTACAGATAGAAGATTGGGCAAGAACAGTAAACAAGCACGAGATAAAAGGGAAACAATCCTTTACGGGGGAGACTGGATCTTAAGTTGCTTTGCAATTACACAGCATGGATTTGTGGAAGTCGACGTGGCGACTTGTAGCTATGGTAACGTAATGCCGACTATCGCGTACGCCACCTATTAAGGATGCAAATTGTCTTCGACTAGACTTCGGCTGTTAAGCTTTTAACACTTAGGCTTGCTCCTAAATGCGAGTATGTCATAATAGGACAAGAAAAGGAAATTAAAACCGGCACACTGAAAAAGATGGATCACCACTGCGAGAGCAAATTATAGATCAAATGTTTGCCATGGCAAGTTTTTCCTGACAGACACATTTTTGAGAGTCTTTGCAACAATGCCTGTAATTCTCGGTTAACCTCCATCTTTATTCTTCTGTACTTTTTCGATTTTCTCTGAGGAAAGACTAATTTGGCTTGTGCATTCCCTCGAGAAAGGACACGTCCTGACGGACGTGGGGAGCCAAGGGCGGCCCACGGAACCCAATAAAAAGTGGTGCTTGGTGTTCCTTTGTTTGGGGGAAGTTTCCTGTACAGCATGAGCTTCCATTGTTTTCAGTTGGGATACCTCTGCTATCTATAACCTCATGTGTAGGTGCCTAATGTACAGCCAGTCTGGAACAGTCGGCCATTTAATAGACAGAAACAGGAAGTCTAAACATCCACTGTTGAATGGAAGGAAGTTTGGTGGTTCCTATGTTTGCAATATCTAAGGAGTATCAATACCTTTATCGTGTAATGAAGGCTTTTGCAAAGGCAGGCTCTGGCCCAGGAGCTATCAGAGTCACTGGTGCCAGCGGTATGTTTGCATCTCAGCTCATTCCTGGAACACAAGGGCAGTGGGATTTGGGCACGAGCCCCTGCCTGGTGCCTCCGTCCTGAGCATGCACAAGGCTCAACGCAGCACCTGGGGCAGATTAGACTGGCCTTGATTCTGACACGCCACACTTGTTAAACAGAGTCCATGATGGAGGGGGCGGAAGGAGCTGGAAGGGGGTGGTGGGGATGGGGGGTGCTGGTGGATGGAGGCGTCCAGTGACAGAAAAGGGGCAGACTGCTGCAAGCCTTCACTGTTGGCTTAGGACTGGCAGAGAAGGAAACAAATGGAGGACGTTAGCCAAAGGAAGATGGATGAACCAAGATGGAGAGTGAGGAAAAATAGAATGCAAAACATAAATATGGGGGAAAAGGGCACTAGAAAGAGAGAGAAAGAGAGAGGGAGAAAAAGAGAGAGATAGAAGAATGGTAGAAGATGAAGCAAAACTAAAAAAAACCACAGAGATGTAAGAGAGAAATAGATCAACCAAGGTCAAGTTGAGTAGTAGGTAATAAAGGCCGGCAGGAATAGCGGCTGCCCTGATGGCCTCATAAACTGAGAAATATTCCTACACTCAACAACAGAAATGCCCAAGATAATCAGTAGTAGAGTTCATCACTTAAACACTCCATTCTTTATCAGCCATTCTGTCCTTGTTCCACTTAAAAGCCATTCTGCAACAATTCTACCAATATAGCATTAACGTCATGGCTCCGCGTCCCTCTACTGGCTTCGATGATATAATGGGACTAATGCTTTTTCA
>JAOYMR010000003.1:21960203-21963258 GCA_025802075.1 Tenebrosternarchus preto | reverse complement strand
TGTGACCCTGCCCTGACCCAGCTACATACCTGTGGAGCACCCCACTGAGACCTGACCAGCACATCGTACGCATTACCGTGTGGTTGCAGTGTGTGGGTGCATGTGTACGTATGCATGCATGTGTGTGTTTATATCACCGTCTGTCGAGGGGTTTCTGTCCCTACAGTCTGCTCCAGTTACTGAGAGACTCTGTTGACTTTGATCCAGTTTCGGAGGGCAGTTTAATTTCCCATAATGCTGTTGATCAATGATTTCCTTTCAGTGCTGATGTAATTAGTGGGATTTAAGCCCATCCACAGGCCAAGTTGGACTTGTGGTGGATTAGGGGGGTGGAGGGGATTTATTATTCAGGAGGTTTAAAGGGGATCGATAAGGGCTAGTTGTTCTACAGAGATGACCCCCCCCGGAACCATGTGGGTGGAGTCATTTCTGGGGGTCCGAGGAACAGGGTGGTGTTCCATGGGCCCCCCTTCTGTTTTCGTTCTTAATGGTTCGAGGTGGAAAAAATGACCTTCAGTGCTGAGAGATCTCAGAAGCTCAGAGTTTGTTTGACATACTATTGTATAATAGAGGTTGTTTGTTTCTCATGGCTCAAATGTTTTGATTCAAGAAAACCACAAAAACTCTGTTTGTTCTTCAGTTTGTGCAGTTTAAACTGCCTTTATAGATCATAGTGCAAATGTATTCCCACATGTTATGACAGCTTATTACAGCTGACATGTTAAGACTGCCTTTATTTATTATGGAGGCAGACATATAAATTGATGTTTTATTTCTGATTAAAACCTGACTGATGAAGTTTTTTCTTCCTGTCCCCCTCTGTTTGTGAATCATTCTTTGTGAATCACGTCTTTTCAAAGAAACGCTCAAAATTCAGGAATGATTTATTGATCTCGTGTTTTAATAACGGAAAAGTTTCGTTCTGTGCTCGAAACATTTGGACTGAAGCTTGTGTTTGCAGTGACCTTGAATCCCAGAAATCTTGTGTATGGGTCTGTGGGCATGTATGCTTGAACGTACACGTGTGTTTATACGTGTTCCTGTCTGATTCCTGTCACTCCCCCCCCACGCATGCAATGACATAATGATGCGCACACACTAATTACACGGTAATTACATGCCACGTTTGTACACAAGGCTGCATGCTGATTTCTTCACACACACACAAACACGCACACATTTGCGTCCTGTGGGCAAGTGTCCCCACTAACGAGTGCCTTTCAACCTGCTGACTTGTCTTAGTTCCCCTTCGTGTCAGCTCAACACGCCACGCTCAACACACCACGCTCAACACGCCACGCAGCCACAGAGCCTCACTGCCACGTGCACCGAAACGAGGAGCTGGAGGGGGAAGATCGGTGATTCCATGTGACACATGGTGGAATTAGATACAAACACACGAGCTCTTCCTCACTGGAGTCCCCCTGGCTGCAGTTAAGAACCATAAACATAATTACATCGGCACAATATGCAGAAAACCACTGTATTGTAATGTTTGTTTATCGTGATTAAACGTGCTCTGCAGTATGAGAAGGCGCCCTGTCAAACCTTTGATCTCTTGATGTTGAAACTGTTAATGACTAGCCGGCACTGTATTTACCAAATTAGTCTTTGCCTGTTAGATCATCAAACTGCACACGGAACACCCATTAGAGACCAAGAACACTCGCTTTAACCCATTTCCGAGGCTTTAGCTGAGGCTTTGAAATGTTTTCTCTGTTCAAACTGCCGCTGGCTAAAGATTGAAGGTTATTTAACCAACCCAAAGGGTAAAGGCAGATCAATTCTTCTGTTTGTTTGTTTGTTTTTGGGACACTAATTCTTAATGTCATGTTGAAGGTGGTGTTATATCCTCTGTGCTCATAACTGTGCTCATTAGTCTTTTGTGCTCTGTAAATCAAACTGGATATAATCTCATGCGCTACTGAATTTTTAATAGATTAAAAAGTATTATCATAGTTAAATAGTAAGATACAGTCCTTCAATATTATCACAGACTAGGATAAACTCCAGTATAATCATGGATAAATAGGAGTGTAAACCCCTCCAGTATTATCATATTTAAAGATTAGAATAAACCCCTGAAGTATTATCTCAGTAGGTTAAGGAGTAAGAGAAACTCCTGAAGTATTATCTCAGTAGGTTAAGGAGTAAGAGAAACTCCTGAAGTATTATCTCAGTAGGTTAAGGAGTAAGAGAAACTCCTGAAGTATTATCTCAGTAGGTTAAGGAAACTTCTGAAGTATTATCTCAGTAGGTTAAGGAAACTTCTGAAGTATTATCTCAGTAGGTTAAGGAAACTTCTGAAGTATTCTTTGTCTTTCTCTGAAGTGTCTGTCACTGATTTTCCAGCCCCTCATAAATCTCTCTCCCTCTTTAAGTTTTGATGAGTCGCTCTCCAAAGTACCTCTGACTTGCTCTTCAGTGACCGTCCTCTTGGCCTCTTGACCCCGTGCCGGGAGGAGGGGGGGGGGGGTCCCCTCCCCCTCACGCTTCCCTGGGTTGATCTTTATTTAAAGTTAGCCGCAGGTCGGGATTAGCGCTGGGGCACAGACTCGGCTCGAGGGCTTTGAGACCATGCCTGGAGTAAGAGCGTACACAAACAAAAAACCTCTCCCTGCTGTTCTCCTATCCCCCCTCCACCCCTCTGCTAGAGCAGCACAGAGAGAGAAAGTGAGGGAGAAAGAGACAGACGGAAAGACAGAGGGAAAGGCAGAGAGAAGGAAGGAGAGACCGAGCAATTCTTTGCTTCAGTAAATAAAAAAAAGGAGGTAGTTTTTTTTTTTTTTTTTAAATCAGCAAAACAGAGGAGGGTGGGGAAGGATGGAGACGACACAGGGAGGGCGGAGACAGGTGCACCTCACTGTCCCTCAGGCCACAGCTGAAAGCAAACATGCGTGTGTGTGTGTGTGTGTGTGTGTGTGTGTGTGTTCGCAGCCAGACTGGACTCTAGTTCAGTTGCTCATTGTACAATTTCAGTGTAGAGTGCTGAAACACAAAAGAGGCAGCATGGTGGGTGGGCGAGGCGGATGGGTGGTGGGCGGGGCAAACGGTG
>JAOYMR010000003.1:21950203-21955203 GCA_025802075.1 Tenebrosternarchus preto | reverse complement strand
TACAGGTGTTCAGTAGTGTTTTCAGGGCCTGTTTTGAGGAGTGTTTAGTGCTGAGAGACGTAGGCAGTCTTCCCTACTCACCCAGAGTGTGTGTGTGTGTGTGTGTGTGTGTGTGGGCGCATACGACCTTTTGATATCACCAACAAAGTTTCTTAAATGTGGCAATTTTTGGAACGACCAACAAATGAACCAACAAAATAACCCAACCACCACCTTATAGGAATCCAGAAAGGCATCTGCAGGCGGGGCTTGTTTCCAACTCCACCCCTACAGTTCTGTTGCCAGGTAGCATTCTGCATGGCACCGCCTTATGCGCTTATAGGGGCGGAGCACTGAGTGGTCTTGCATTTCCATTTACTAACTTCATGCATCGGGGGGTGGGGGAGGGGTGGGCTGGGGGGGTGGAGTCACGGCCTTGACAGCCTGCCCTGATTATCCCAATGAATTGGTTCTGTGGATATGAATAGGAGGCGGGGCATAGGGGCAGGGAGGGGCGTGGCCTGCAGCCCCTATTGCCATGGGTAAATTGGATTGGGCCCAGCAAGTTTTATTGAATTTAAACAGTGGGCAACACTTGGGCCCCTCACAGTTTCAGCCGCACCATCAATCACCCCAGTGTTAATGGAGCACAGGCCCATTCCATTTGATATTCACGTTATTACATTTGATTCTAACGAGACACCGCAGCTAATCGCCTCAGCAGAGAGAGGCGTGCGTGCGCGCGTGCGTGCGTGGCTGTACAGAGGATCATTGAAATGAAACATAGCCCTACGTGGCTACATGACTCGAGGGAACTCGAACTGCAATTACACACGCGATCACAATTGGATTCCAGTGGCGGCTCCGTTAGAGCCGCTCCTAGCCAGAGCACAATGAAGTGTGGGTGAAGTCACACTCTTTAGCTCAGTGCCACGGCGTGGTGTGGGTTACCCAATCAGACCCGCCGTTAGTACAGACGGAAAGAAAGTTCTAATAACACTTAGTGTCTCCACCACAATTTCCACACGTGCTTGCCGACGTGCGCGCACACACGCACACTACATACACATGTGCAAGTTACTGGTATTTGTATCGGTGTTTGGAGGAACTCAATAACTAGGCCTTCCACAAAGTCTTTTTTATCTGTCTGCTCATGTACACACACACACACATGTAAGTGCTCATACACACACACACACACACGTACAAACACATAAACATGTACACACACACACACGACAGCGGCCTTCCTCCTCTCTTTGTTTGTGGGGGCAGACGTCCCGCGAGAGCCTAAAGAGATGAGAGATAGACAAACAGTTTGATTTTGCTCCACTGCCCCGAGCACTCTGTGTGTGTGTGTGTGTGTCTGCATGCATGCATGTGTGTGTTTGTGTGTGTGTGGGCACACGCTTGTTCTTGTTTGTGTGCGCGCGCAAGTGTGCACGTGAGTGTGTGTGTGTGTGTGTGTACATGCTGAAAAAGAAGAGAGCTTAATGCTTGTTAAAACAGAATGAATTAGTATTAGATTTACTAACAAATGGGAGGGAGTGTGTGTGAATATGAGTGTGTCTCTGTATTAGTGTGTGTGAGTGATGGAGAACAGCGCGGACACAACTCGCTTGTTTCCTCCACCACGTCTTCCTTCAGAAGCAGCAGCCAGGTCTCAGAAACAAGAAAAACAGCCCATCTTGGGCAAATCCAATCACCCTCCGTTCTGTTATCCACTTTACCGACTCACCAGCGCGGTTTACTCCACCGCCTCTCCTCTAATGACTCTGCCGTGATGGCTTTCCTCTTCTGACTCGCTCTGTATTTAAAAAGTTGAAACTCATCAAGGGTAATGTTATAAGGGACTCGGTTTCTCCTGGCTGTTCTCGTCAGCGGGTAAAAAGACAATAAAGGCTCGTTGCTCTTGGGAGACTCGAGCTTCTCGGAATAAATGATATTCAACAACAGAAGTGTAATTAATTTACAGCCTGTATTGATAGTCCCGCCACACTCACCCCTCTGTCTCCTGATCTCCACTAACATCTTCATTATTCGGACGGCAGGAGAGGAAACGGAGTCGACAGCCGTCAAAAGGCTCATGCACAAAAGCTTCTTCTCCTCTGTGCTGGGATTCCTCTTCAGCCTCTAATTAGGTTACCAACAAACAGTTTTTGATGTGAACGTTTGAAAAGAAAAGATGTTGTAGGAAGGAAAGGCGCGCGCACACACACACACACATGCACACCACTTCATAAAAATGGCGTAATAACGCTGAAGTACTCTTTAGTAGGTAATTATCTGATATTGCTTGTTAGTCCTATCTGTAGTAATGTAAACCGGAGTATATATAAAATGGCAATTTTAGCATTATGAAATTCTGTTAAAATCAGGCAGGGTTTGTTGCACTGAACAGTGGATGTAAAATCTACTGCTCTCTGCCTGTCTGCTGTGAAGGCCTTGTGTTTACAGTGTGTCTCTCTCTGAAGGCCTTGTGTTTACAGTGTGTCTCTCTCTGAAGGCCTTGTGTTTACAGTGTGTCTCTCTCTGAAGGCCTTGTTTACAGTGTGTGTGTCTCTCTCTGAAGGCCTTGTGTATACAGTGTGTCTCTCTCTGAAGGCCTTGTGTTTACAGTGTCTCTCTTTCATTCCTGCTCTCTCTCTCTCTCTCTCTCTCTCTCTCTCTCTCTCCTTCTCAGCTAAAACTGACGAGGTAATGAAAGCAAAACAAAAGAAGGAAGAAGAGGCTAAGAAGATCAAACAAGAGGGTGAGTCTGATTCAGCGCCAGACGTCAGCGCCAGACGTCAGCGCCAGACGTCAGCGCCAGACGTCAGCGCCAGCCAGACGGGAAAAGTGTTCTAATGGCTAGTAAAGTATCATCACTAGGACAGACAGACAGACAAATAGATAAACAGCTATACATATAGACCACTCTTCAAGTTCAAGGTCGTCTTAAAGTCTCATATGAAGAAGTGCCGTCACATTAAAAGAAATATGTTGACAGATAAAGATGGAGGTGTGGGGAGATTAGAATATTCCAGATCAGCATAGAGCCATTTGGTGACAGGTGAATTATACACACATACACTCGGAGGAAGATGGAGATTTTAAAGGAGAGAAGTGCTAGGTGGAGCAGACAGTAAATATTGCACGGTTACCCTCCTCTTCAGACCGCAGGCGCATCTCCACACATATTTAAATGAAGTCAAGAGCAATTTGCTAGAGACCTACAAAATGTGACGGGTGCACTAAAAGCCTTCAGATTCTATAATGAAATTAAGTTCAGATCTGGTGTAGGGCATCCCTGAATGAGAAAATGAAATCTGTGACACCTGATCACTCTCTTCCTGTGGTGTGTGTGGGGGTGGGGTGTGTGTGTGTGTGCGTGTGGGTGGACGAGCTGCTTTGTGGGTGTTTATAGGTGTTGGTGGGGGGTGTGTGTGTATGCACATTTGTGTACCTATGTGGGGTGTGTGTGTGTGTATATGTATATGTGCGAATGTGCTTGTGTGTGTCTTTTATGGTCATTCAGAGATGCTTTACTATGCTGTTTTTATGCATCTGACTGGATTTAAAACACAGTTGCTGTTCATCGGCCTGAGATAAATCCTTACAGTCAAGTTGATTCTAAACTTAGTAAAGTTCATTACATTCAGAGCTTCTCGTTTAGTTCTGCACTGTGTCTTCTGGTCATCTCTACTGTGCCACAGGGAAGACCTATAGTGTAACCTTGTAACCTATAATGTAACCTTGTAACCTATAGTGTAACCTTTTTACTAAGACATGAATTCATTAGCCTTTCGTCCCTCTGCTTTTCATGGATGTCCTGAACTGTGATTCACCGACTCGAACGCCGGCTTTGGTTTTTAGTCTTCGTCGTCTTTATGTTGCTACTTGATTACTGGTCGAAGATTTGGTTGCGGGAAAGTGGGAAGGTTCGTTACGGGAATGTGGGAATGTGGGTTTCTCTTGGAAGCGCAACTTTCTGTGCTTCTAGATCATCAATAACAAGCAGCTTTAAACATCTTTAAAACATAAAATGCTTTGTAATAATTCATCACTGACTTTGTTATGAAACTTGTGATCAGAAATACCAAAGACTCTGAATGGCCCCAAAGGACAGTTTCGTATTTAAAAATCAAAACTCAGCATTGCTAACGAACCTGGAGCCGCAGTATTTCCAGAGCCTAATTGCTTGGAGCTGCTCAGTGTGTGACGGTGAAACGTTCTGGATGCTCATTTAAAACCCAAGAAGTCAACACATCGTACAGCTTCAAAGGAGCAACTCTGTTTGATGTTTTATTGGATAATTTACTAATGGCTTTCGGTTTTGTAGGAGCCACCGAATGGCTAATAGCTATTATAGATATAAAATTACAATGACAAACACTTACGGTGTATTGTTTATCGTATGTTTATTATTTATGCTTGAAAAACCATGCCTAATGACTAGCTGTGGCTAGCTAGTTGATTTAGCAAAGCCTGCTATTTTTTTTTGGCGGGGGGGACGGAGTCCTGTTTGATACAGTGCAAACTATGATCAGATCCTGTTCCTAGATGTTCCTCAGGCTGATATACTGTTATATTGATCTACCATATTAATATCATCGTCAGTAACAGATATCTAAAATTGTACCCAGAACAGTTAAAGAGGCCAAGGTGTTGAGCATTTTACGCTTTAGGAATGTATTTGTGCCATCACTGTAGGGTCGTAGGGGTTTTACCTCCTCTTGATTGGCCGAGGACAACACCCAAAATGGAGTGGGTTTTTATATATATATATACACCAAAAAGGAACACAACAAAATACTCATTCATGATTGTTCCAGATTCTTTATTTAATTTTGCTGGTTTACATGTATTGAGAAACGTCGGGACTAATGCCAGGAGTCCATGATGCGCCTCATGCTCATGAACCTCACGCCGCCCGAGTCCCTGAAGTTCCTGTGCTCTCCAGGGCCGAAGTACCACATCCTGCCCCTGTAGTTGGGATGTTCGTACATGAGCCAGTGGCCGTCCATCACGTGGCAGGACAT
>JAOYMR010000003.1:21908021-21923226 GCA_025802075.1 Tenebrosternarchus preto | reverse complement strand
CCCCCCCCCCCCCCCCCCCCCCCCCCCCCCCCCCCCCCCCCCCCCCCCCCCCCCCCCCCCCCCCCCCCCCCCGGAGTAGTGGTTAATTAAAGAACTGACCTCCTTCTCTGGTTTGTAGATTTGACTTCACCCACAAGAAGCAGACTGGTGGGTCGGGCCAGTACGGTAAAGTTATAGGGTACCTGGAACCCCTGGGTGCGGAGAATTACACCAAAGTGGAGTTTGTGGACCAGACCATTGGTACGAACATTCCCAAGCAGTTTATACCCGCAATTGAGAAGGTCAGTAACTCACTGGTGTTCTTGAGGTTCTTTGCACAACACCTGTCATTGCTTTCCTCACAGGACTGTAAAGCCTTGGCATACGTACATACACAGACACCTGATGGGTTCAAAGCCAGACAGAAATGCCTAAGAGTTCCTCCCTTTGGGTGGAGGTTGATAGCACAGAAGAGATGCAAATGCCTCACCCTCACTCTCTTTCTCCACCTTCCCCACCCCTGGCCTCCGCCACTCTCTGTCCCTCCCTCGCAGGGTTTCAGAGATACCTGTGAGAAAGGGCCCCTGACAGGCCATAAGATCTCTGGTGTTCGCTTCGTGCTGGAAGACGGTGCGCATCACATGGTCGACTCCAACGAGATCGCCTTCATCCGAGCAGGAGAGGGCGCTATGAAACAGGGTGAGCAGGATGTAGTCTTTAGGCAGCCCTCGAAACGGATTTGTGTCCGAGCATCAAACATAAACGTTCCACAGCCCTCCGCCGCGTGAGGACTGTGTTATAACAATGCTTACGAAAGCCTTTTGCTTGACTCAATACACATATAAATACCCACAAATTAAACATGCCGTTCTGCACGTAAAGCCTGGAGACAGAGACAGAAGAACACTGACGGGCTCGTCACAAGCAGCATGACCATTATTCCACTGTTCTCCAGGATTAGTGAACCAGAGTTCGGCAGTTTTCCCATCCTGCATATGGTTCGAAGAACACAGATCATTTTTGGCTCCTCTTTCCGATTAGCTATGGGGAACGCTGATGTCATCATCCTCGAGCCCATCATGTCCGTCGAGATCGTTGCTCCCAATGAATTCCAGGGAGCGGTTATCGCCGGGATCAACCGTCGCCATGGCATCATCACAGGGCAGGATGGGGCGGAGGGCTACTTCACACTGTACGCTGAAGTAAGTTTTAGATTCATGTCCATCTCTCCTAAAACCTCACTCGCAACACAATATAATATTTAAAATCTTTTAAATATTGCATTTTTTTCCAGGCTAACCTAATCCCAGATTAGCGTCTTTATTCCTATTTTATTACTATCATCACACTTTTTTGGAGATTTTGGAGTGCCTATAATCCTAATCTGCTGCTTTGTTCCAGGTTCCTCTAAACGACATGTTCGGGTATGCTACAGAGCTGCGGTCCTGCACAGAGGTAAGGCTGCCCAAGTGCCCCCGAGACCATTCTGCTGGTGTTTCCTACACACACACACACACATACACACACACACACACACACACACTGCGGGGGCACACACCCCGATCACACCATGGCCTTCGGTCTTTCCCAGTACACCTCATGCAGCACAGATTGACGCTGTCTGTTCTAGCCAGACCTAGAGCAGCACCTAGAGCTGCTGTCGAAAAGACAAGCACTCGTTCCTTCCAGCACTATTTCACGCTTGACAGTTGGTGAGCATAAGGTGATGGAATTGCTCAGGGAAGTTGATGTGTATATATATATGTGTGTGTGTGTGTGTGTGTGTGTGTGTGTGTGTGTGTGTATTTGTGCTCTAGGGGAAAGGGGAGTACACTATGGAGTACAGCACATATAAGCCCTGTCTACCGTCTGTACAAGAAGAACTTGTTAATAAGTACCTGGAGGCAACAGGCCAGCTGCCTGCAAAGAAAAGCAAATGGAAGAATTGAGCAACACACACATGCAGCAGCATGTGTAAACACACACACACACACACGCACGCACACGCACACACTTACAAAAGCCCTTCAGTCTGTCATTTAAGTAATGTATAGTTTTCCTTTAAGCCGTTGCAGCTATGCAGAGTTGGGTGGATTTTATACGGACAGGAACCGTGCTCAGAGGACGGACTCGGCTGTGTGAAGGTTTTGTACTATGTACAGCATATGTATCATCAGAGTTACAATTAAACAATGTTCTCCATTTTGTGTGTATGTACTATAAAGTCAGATGAACTGGATAAACTTTTACTTCAGAAGTAAAATACCTTGGGCAGGAGGGGAGTTCTAGGCTTGATCGTAAAAAACTAAACTATTTTACAGTGAACAAACCACACTACCTCTGTAATTTAGTCTGATCGTTTTTCAGTAACATTAGCGCACTTAGCTGCTCCTTTCATGAGTTTAGATGTAGTCCAAAGCTCCTTCATCGCCGAGATGCACAACAGGTATGTAGAGATGACGGAACTCACCTGGGTCGTCGGTTCGGCGGGTGGAAACCACGGGCTGCAGCTGCAGTTCATCTCGTTCTGGGCCGTGGAGTCTGGAGTGCGATGTGTCGGATCTGCTGGGAGTGTCAGACACGGCCAAACCAGCGATGAGAGAACCACGCATACAGAGCAGAACCGGGCCATGGCAGCTACAGGCCGCGGGGCTGGATCCAGGGCGCGCTGAAGACAAGACTGTAGATCTGTAGGACCTTTGCAGGAGGACTGTGTTAAACTAGGGGGAGAGTAGGGGAGGGGAGGCGGGGAGAGACCTCCGAAGAGGAAGTGTTTATGAAGCGGAGAGGGGAGTAGCACATGTTTGTGCGGAGGGATGAGATTACGGCGTCTGATGAACATCTGAAAAACCTCCCTCGCACCCTTCAAGATGTTTGTGTTGGGTTTGCTTTGAGCGAGTGAAAAGAAGGGGAAAGTCTAACCCTAATCTTGTGGTTTTGAAGTCTGTTAAAGGGTCTCGTCATGTATTTCAGCAACCAGCTTGGCCTTTGCTACCATGATGCTGGTTCATCTAAACGTAAAAACTGTGTAAAGGAAAAGTGTAAAGGAATAAAGAAATCTGATTGCCATGCAGACTGAGTATGCCGTCTTAAAAATTTGTTATTAAACCTGATTGAAATTGATTTTGCTTTCTGATCAAGATAATTTCTCTCTTTCTCTCTCTCTCTCTCCCTCCCTCTATCTCTCCCTCTCTCCCACCCTGCTCCTCTTTCAATCACTGTGCATGGGGTAAGGGAGGGAACGCAGCTGTTTGTATGTTCAGCTTTTGTGAGCATGTTCTTTAGTGGAATGTGGTGGACGTGGTGGCGTGCAGAGGCCTCTCACAGCTCTGAGAGCAGCTGAACGTCCTCCTCGTTAGTGCTGCATTTCTCCAAGAGCCCGGCCTGCTGGACAGATGGCTGTGTCCCGGGGTTAGGCACTCTTCACCTTGTTTTTGTTTATTTTGCTTTTGTTCATGTAACCTAGGAGTTTGTTTACAGACACTGGGCTGTTGGAATGGAACCGTGGAGAAATATTTTTTTCCTCAAAATGGAGATGTGTCCTTTGCTAGCAGAATTGGTTTAAAGCAGTTTAATTTAGCCAAACGCCTGCACTGCTGTTTTTGTTAAGGGGTTTAAAATCTGGAGCTCCTCTGGTTATGTAATGTAAACACAAACGTGTGCAACAGCTGCTGTAATAGTGGTGTTGTGTTAGCAGAACGGTGCTCTGTGATGGCTGACACAGACACTTTCCTCGGGGTGGTTGGGTTGGGGTCACGATTCACTGATGCAGATAAACCTGAAACGCCATCCATCCTGTACTATGAACTCCACAACCTGGAGGCAGGATATGCTAATGTCCATTATTAGATTTAGAGGTGGGATCGTATCAGAATTCTATCAGGAGATTTAAGTGAAAGGATATTTTTTTTCATAACCGTAACCTGCAATTCCTCTAGATTAATGTCTAAATTAAATTATTCTGGAGGGGGGGAGGGGGGGGAGGGGAGTGTTTCATGATCCAAATAAATTGCGCCTTCCTGGTAACCTCGGAGACACGGTTTTGGGACAGTCACAGCCATCAGATCTGCTGCACCCTGGGCCTGATTTACTGCCATGTTGCCATGCCGACCTGCTGATGAGTGTAATAATGAAATGTGCCCTTCCTCCCTACCTAGTGTGGGTAAGGGACCTTATATTGTGACTGGAAATTAATGAGGTACACTGTCATTACTGCGGGCACCCCGAGCAAGCAGGGAAAACCTGTTTGTCAAGCACAGATTACATTTTCTGGGAGATTACCAGGCCTGAGTGAATTATGGGTCATTTTAAATGACGTTCATGGAAATGACAAAACCGTGGATCTTGTTCTTCAGGGCCAATCCACTCAAACCTGCTATAGCAGAACTGAGTGGCTTTATGGTAGATAACAAGACCCACCATTTTAGATTTTGGAAAGAATGCAAACTTAAGTTATAATGAAATTAAATGTATTGACTCTATAAACCACCAGGGTTTTTAACAGGCCTGTAAACACTCACATTTTTTATACTCATTCCTCATTAAATCATGTACTGCAATTACTGTGAACTATATTGATTTATTTAACTACATTTATTAATATGCAGTCAAGAAATTAGTAAATACGTTCATAAGAAATTCACACAATTATAGTAAGACACAAGTTAGGAAATGTGTTTGTAAGAAATTCATATATTTATAATAATGGAACCAACCATCAGTGGTGCCAAGCTTAACAGTGTTTCATGATGCTACACTACACTGTAATTAATTTATTTTTCATTTGACATTTATTTTTTCATTTCCCAACTTATATTTTTGCACAATACCTGTTTTAATGCATCACATATCAGAACTGGAATCAGAATCACGTTATCCACCAGCTGTGTGTCTGTGTGTAGAAAGAGAGAGATTGATTGATTGATTGATTGGTTGGTTGAGAACTGTAGTGAAGTACACATGGTTTCCATGGGAACAGGCTGTCTCTGGGGACCTTCACCAAGCAGCACCTTCCTTACAAAGCTGATGAAGGACCTCAGTCAGAAACAGCCTGTTCCCCTGGAAACTTTGTGTACTTCACTACAGCTCTGAATATCTCTACATCTGTCATTTACTACATTACACTGCAGTAACCTGGAAACACACACATAAAAAATTGAATTGTATAAACATGAGGGTTTTTTCCTTGTGGGAGCATACCTACAGACCCACAGTTAAGTATGAACTTGTACCCTCCCAGTTCTTAAGGTCGACCTCGATAAAGGTGGCTGCCGAATGTATATTGGCCCTTGGTATAAAACAAAGGGGCTGGACGATGTTAACCTTCTTAAATGTGTAGACAGCACTCTATCAACGTAACTATCAACCTAAACATTTAAACGTGTAAGCGGTTTGTGAATACTGGTTTAGAAATATAATAATGTAATTGGAATAATTACATAATGTATTTAAACGTCGAAAGATTCAGAACCTGTTTCCGTGTGTGTGTGTGTGTGTGTGTGAGAGAGAGAGAGAGAGAGAGAGAGAGAGAGAGAGAGAGAGAGAGAGAGAGAGAGAGAGAGAGAGAGAGAGAGAAAGCGCTTACAGTTTGGGGCGGAGTTAATAACAAGTTTCTAATCACATGACTGTAGTCACATGACTATCGCTCGAGGTTTGTTGTTCCTGAGAGGTTCCTGAGACTTACCGAACAAGAGAAATGGCAGATTGGGAAGAAAATCAAAGGCTTCTTAATGAAGACCTTTATGATAGCGGCAACAGCCGAAGCCAGCGGAAAATGTCTCCGTTTTGTGATCCGTCACATTTACTCCACCGAATCATCGTCCTGGTTTTTATGTGTTTTTTGGGATTCGGTGAGTTGATCTGTTCACGAATAACCCACTGTACACATTTTTTAATTCGTGAGATTACTTGAGTGAAAGAGCGTATCCTTGTACTTATAATGTTTTTCTACTTGTTGAAATGTGTCGAGTTGTTATCGTATGCAGGTGTTGAATGCCTTGTATGTCCATTGTTCTGTTTCAGGTAGTTACTTCTGTTATGACAATCCAGCTGCTCTTCAGAAACAAGTAATCAAGGTTAGGACCCTCCTGCTCTCAGTGTATAGAAACTGTTCGGTGGTGGGTTGTTTTGATTAACCGATCGATCAGCTATCGGGAAGATAGGAAAGTTTTGCTTAATAAGCAAAGATCGGTTTAAGGCCAGGCAGGAAAATATGATGTGTCGTACATAAGGAAATTGCAATGAGTTCCCCATCTGTTCTTAATTTACATGACGATGCTCCATTATGGACAGTTAATTTAACATTTAGAAAACCGATCAAAACAGTTGAGATTATTGACGTTGTAGAGACGTTTTAGGAGGTGATTTTAAACTTGCGAACCACATTCAGAATTATGTCAAAGTAGGTCCCAGATGTGCAGGAATGTATGTGCGTGCACTGACCTGTCAAACTGCTTGTGAATAAATATGGGCAAATTGACTGGAACTTGGTGGGTACATGTAATATCACAGACCTCAACTACTGAGGAATCAACAAAACAAACAAACAAACAAAAAGAACCAGTTGGTGAACAGTATTGTTAAATCAGGACAAATCATATTTGTCACTTTAATTAGAAATATGTTCTTGATTGTCTATGAAGTAAACTTTTGAAAATGTAATCTAATGTTTTTTATTGAAAGTTTACTCTTTTTTTCTAATATTCTTCAAGCACTTTATGTGATTGACCACAACTTCCTATTTTTCAAGGTGTGAACATGTGTTGATCCCCAGGGCTCTGTGACCTGTTGTCTGTGGGTATTAATGGTAACAGTAACTCTAAAGCACACTGCATCAGGTTAACTTTTGATAGCTCGTTTAGCGTGTGCATCCTGCACTCTCATTGAGGTGAGCGTGTTTCCACGATCCTGGTGGCCATTTTCTGACCTCGTCCTGATCTGGAAGTTGTAGTCAACCTTAACTACCGGTTAGCAAGTCCCCACCTTTTATCCAATATGATGTGCGGAAGGGTTAGGATTCGGGTTAGGATTAGGGTTAGGTAAACCTTAGCACAGGTGAGCTGTGATTCTCTCTCATGCTCATGTCTGTCTGTGTCTGTCTGTCTGCTCAACCCACAGGACATGCAGTTGAACACTTCCAGGTTTATGCAGCTGTACGCCTGGTATTCTTGGCCTAATGTGTTCCTCTGCTTCCTGGGAGGATTCCTGCTCGACAGGGTTTTTGGCATCAGGTGACTGAACTCCATAAAACGTTTGACGACTCTCGAACATTTGGTTCAAGGTCTCTCACACCTGTCCTCGTTCAGGGTTAATTGCTTTAAGAGTGTGCAGGTTGTTTATTTAAAGTGAAGAGGTTTGAACACTGTGGTAATTCCCCACGCAAACGAATACAATGAAACTGCTGTCATTTGAATGACAGCAAGCTTTAAATGGGGATATCCTCCTTCACAGCAGCACTGTCCATCACACTGTCCATCACACTGTCCATCACACTGTCCATCACACTGTCCATCACACAACCATCACACTGTCCATCACACAACCATCAAACTGTCCATTGCACAACCTCACTCATTGCTCCGCCCCTTTCCAATCCTATGGTGCTTTTTTTTTAAAAAAAAAAACCTCACCAGCTGCTCTGATTCGTCTGCGCTAATAGGTTTGTCAACAGCCGGCGTAACACAACCCTCTCGTCGTTTCTAGGTTGGGGACGATCATCTTTTCGCTTTTCGTGTGTGTTGGACAGGTATGTGTACACACACGGCACATAATAATGAGAACCCTGGTCTTGCTGTTCCAGTTAAGATGGAGTCGGTGTAAAATAATCGGAGCGTCTTGGTAACTACGGTGACGATGCATCTAATCGTAATAAAATAATGCAAATAATGTTAGCATAGCGTTGCGACCCAAAAATAGCATTAAACCACGATAATCACAGTGGTGCCAGTACAGATGTGTATGTGTGGAGTTACTGTGCTGGTTCTATATAGTTAATGCCCTGTGGAGCTAAAATGTCATTTTCCTTAAGCACTAAATGTGTGCTGTTTTCTTGTAAAGGTGTGTGTGTGTGTGTGTGTGTTTAGATCTTTGCCCTGTGCTGTTTTCTTGTAAAGGTGTGAGTGGGTGTGTGTGTTTAGATCTTTACCCTGTGCTGTTTTCTTGTAAAGCTGTGTGTGTGTGTGTGTGTGTGTGTGTGTGTTTAGATCTTTACCCTGTGCTCTTTATGCAGGTGATCTTTGCTCTCGGGGCTCTGGTTGATCATTTCTGGTTGATGGAGTTTGGACGCTTCGTGTTTGGGTAAGTCCTGCTTGTTCTCAGCTTGAATCTGCGATCCTTAAGTACGCAGGATTTGACTCTCCTCCCCCTCTCTCCCCTCCGTGTCTCTCTCCTCCTCTCCTCCTCCTCCCCTTCGTGTTTCTTTCCTCCTCTCCTCCTCTTTCCCCTCCATGTCTCTCTCCTCCTCTCTCCCCTCCGTGTCTCTCTCCTCCTCCTCTCTCCTCCCCTCCGTGTCTCTCTCCTCCTCCTCTCTCCTCCCCTCTGTGTCTCTCACCTCCCCTCCATGTCTCTCTCCTCCCCTCTGTGTCTCTCACCTCCCCTCCGTGTCTCTCTCCTCCTCTCTCCCCTCCGTGTCTCTCTCCTCCTCCTCTCTCCTCCCCTCTGTGTCTCTCTCCTCCCCTCCGTGTCTCTCTCCTCCTCTCCTCCTCTCTCCCCTCTGTGTCTCTCTCCTCCTCCTCTCTCCTCCCCTCCGTGTCTCTCTCCTCTCTGTGCAGTATTGGTGGAGAGTCTTTGGCTGTAGCTCAGAACACGTATGCAGTCAGCTGGTTCAAAGGGAAGGAGCTCAACCTGGTGTTCGGCCTGCAGCTCAGCATGGCGCGAGTGGTGAGCCATGTCGCCACGGCACCCGGGCCCCCGCCGTCGCCACGGCACCCCAGGCCCCAAACACGCACAGCCGCTGTTGATAGATGTAGAAAACATGCTGCGTAGAACAACTTGTATGTGGAACGAGTACAAAAACAAAGTCCTATTTGAAGACAAATGAGGCAAAAACCTGGACCAAAATAACCCCTTATTGATTCTCTTATGAAAAACTGTATCTGACAGTTTAAATGCATGCTGTGCCTCAGATGCTAAAGTCGCTATAAACAATTGAAAACAAATGGAAGCTTGCTAGCATTTCCCCTGTGTCATGCTATCTGGCTAACTGACCCCGGGTAGATTTGCTGAATTGCCGTTGTATCCCAGGGCAGCACAGTGAACATGAACGTCATGGGTGAGGTGTACAACCGGCTGAAGGCATCACTGGGCCACGCTGGACCCTCCACCCTGGGATTAGCGCTCATGATCGGTGAGTGGTCCACGCCTACACAACGTCCAGGGATTTGGAACGGAGGTCTGGAATCACCTCCAGCTTGGCTTGCGCGCGCGCACACACACACACACACACACACACACACACACACACACAAGCAAGCATACACACGTACACGTATATACTCACACGCCAGTTTTGGGTAAATAGTTGCTGAGTAGCTGGTAACTGTAGCTGATTCAGCTATTGTCAGACATCTCGTGGTTATTGGCATGAACATCAGTGTCATAATGTCGTATTTATATTAATTAATCATGTTGATTAATGTAAGCTGAATTACATTAAGATGACTTGATTGGATTTATTAGGAATAAGAATCATTCCTGGTGAGAATTTTATAGAGATATGTTTAACTTTATAGAGATGTTAGAACTTTATCTTGTACCCATCACCTGTGTGTGGTGTGGTGTGTGGTGTGGTGTGTGGTGTGGTGTGGTGTATAATGAGGTGTTCTGTGCTCTGTTGATGTTTCTCTCGGTGTAATGTGAGGTCACCAAAGACGTACATTAGGGAACACGTCTTCAGGGTCTCTGAAACATGGAGCTCCTGTTACCGCTCCTCCCTCGCCGCTGGGCCCAGGAGTTTTCTGATATGTGAAACCACTTTCTCTGTGTTTCTGTGAAATCCGAACCCATGTTTTGCCTCCCCCTGTCCATCTTTCAGTCTGGAGATGTGAGATGTGAGCACCACAGCCGTGAAAACGTCTCCTTTCACTTCTGCACAGCTACATCCTTCACCCGTTACTCCGCCCCCGTTTCGGGGTCAGCGAGCTCCACCCTTCCCTTTTCTTTCTTGTATCGTGGTGCAGTTCTCGTTTTAGCAGACGGTGGTAACGCATGTCTTCAAAACACCTCGTGCCGCAGGTTCGGCTGTAAATGCCCTCTCACCGTTAGGGTGGATGTCTTGCTTTAACTGTTGGAGATGTGAAGCGTCTCTCACGGCGGATCCTGTCGCGCTCCAAACGAGCAGAATCACGTGAGCTGCGATTCCTGACGCACTAAACCGCTCTTTAGTACCAGCAGAGCAGAGAAATGTCACTTATCAAAGGTCACTGCAGTTCCTTGTGAAGTGTGGTGATATTTCTGACTCTTTAGTGGATCGTCAGATAGGGAACTGAAGCGCGTGTGTGTGTGTGTGTGTGTGTGTGTGTGTGTTTCAGCGGCATCCACATGTGTGTTCTCGCTTCTCTGTGCTCTGCTTCTGGCTTTCTTCGACAGGCGGGCAGAGAAGATACTGAACAAAGAACAAGGAAAGACCGGTCAGTTAAGTGTGTCTGTCTGTCTGTGTCTGTCTGTCTGTCTGTCTGTCTGTCTGTCTGTGTGTGTGTGTGTGTGTGTGTGTGTGTGTCTGTCTGTCTGTCTGTCTGTGTCTGTCTGTGTGTTTCTCAACCCATCTCTCCATTCATTCAGGTTTGTATAATTGTCTGTTCACTCGTCTGTCTGTGCTGCTAACAAAAATGTATCAATGAGTAAGTTGTGTGGTGCTTCGTTCAGCATGGTGTCTGTGACTGGGGTCACAGGGTCATGGGGGGGGGGGGGTTGACGAGCTCCTCATACCTGCTGGGTATCAGAACCCAGCTTAACATGTTATGGTAGGTGAAACGAAGCAATTATCCTTTTTTATGACTGTGTGTGTGTGTGTGTGTGTGTGTGTGTGTGTGTGTAGGAGAAGTGATTAAGCTAAAGGATGTGAAGGACTTCCCTATCCAGCTATGGTTGATCTTCCTCATCTGTGTGGGATACTATGTAGCCATCTTCCCCTTTATAGGCTTGGGCCAGTAAGTACACACACACACACACACACACACACACACACTTCTTTCTACTTAGAACCACGTCTAATATCAGCTGTGATAGTTTTTGTGGAGTTGCTTTCTGAAGTGTCTGCCACACTAATGCACTTTGCTGGAAATCCTGGTTTATTAAGGATACCTTAGTGTGACCCCAGACTGCAGCCTGTGGAAAAACAGGTCCAGTTTGTACCAGTGTCTTTTCCTGCACCAGGAGGCCAGAAGAGGCCGTCGACTTAGTCTCTCAGCTCAGACATGGTTTTTACCCTGTAAACAAGCAAACAAACAAACAAACAACTCGGCCACCCAGTATACCAATGCCAAGTCTATCAGCAGTTCAGAACCTGACCAGTGATGACTGGACATTATAACATATTACAAACTGGCCTGCATGGTAAAAAAAAAGTGACCAGCGAATGTAAATGTGAGTTTAACATGAGTTTAATGAATTTAGTGGTGCCATATGAAAGAATACAGAACTAAAGTATCTAACGAGTGTAGTTTGGTATCTGGAACAAATGGTGCCATTCTGTGAGAGTTGAGGTCAAACGCACAAATTTCTTCCACTTCCACAAGCAAGGCTATTAAATTGCCTAGCAACCTCACACTTTTATTGTCCTTGTCTAAACAGAACTGCCTGAAATAAGATGTCTTACACAAGTGGAGAGTAATTGCAGTCCTGTGTCTCCTGGCTGCTGCAGTTTGGTGGGGGGGGGGGGGGTGTGCGGTTATATCACCACAGCATGGCTTCTTTACGGCGCCCGAAGCTAACAGGGCGAGCACTTCGAGGCATGAAATGTTTATCTCCTTCGCTGAATGCTGAACGTAAGAAGCAAAGCCCGTGAGCACACCTTCTGCCTTCAGGCGCTAACGCCGCTCTGTGTTTTGTTCGAGCTGTTGAACGCCAACTGCAGACACGCCGCGTAAATTCCTAAAGAGCTCGGCATGACGGGACGTTTTACCGTGGAATTGAGATGAGGGGAAACTTGGCGGTTCGTTAGGAAACAGAGGAGCGTCCGTTCCTGCCCTGCTGCCGTCTAAATGACTCTCTCCTCCTGCTTTTAGAGTCTTCTTCATTGAGAAGTTCAACTTCACTCCCACGCAGGCGAGTGCAATCAACAGGTAATCTCAGTGCAGTCACCAAGAAACCAGACCGAAGGGTTTGTGTTTAGATTGGTAATACCTAATCAGAACGTGTAATCGCACACATGATCTTGCTGTTCTTCTATTCATTCTCTCTCCCTCTTCCCTCTCTCTGCCACCCAGCATTGTGTACATCATCTCCGCTCCTGCCTCTCCCGTGTTGGGTTTCCTGGTGGACAGAACGGGTAAAAACATCACGTGGGTGCTGTGCGCCGTGGTAACCACCCTGCTAGCGCACATGATGTTGGCGTTCACCTTCTGGAACCCCTGGTTTGCCATGGTAACTCTCATAATTATAAACCAATTTTAAAAATTGGTTGTAAGAAATATACTGTTATTAAATTGGTGTGTTTTATTTTTACTCTGTCTCCGCAGGTCATCTTGGGCTTGTCCTATTCGTTGCTGGCCTGTGCTCTCTGGCCAATGGTGGCCTTTGTAGTGCCGGAGCACCAGCTGGGAACGGCGTATGGCTTGTAAGAACACCGTTTTGCCATTGTATTGCTTTTCCATATTGTGGGGAAGTTTCTCCGTTATATTGCTTCTGGAAGGAGAAATAACTGATAAGCTGTCTTTTAATGAACTTTTATCCAGTGGAGTTCCAGAGGCTTTCAGCCATGTTTGGGTAAGAATGATGTTATCGTCTGGATCTCTATATGTAGCTCGTATCTCCCTCCCTGGTAGCATGCAGTCCATTCAGAACCTGGGACTGGCTCTCATCTCCATGGCAGCA
Source organism: Tenebrosternarchus preto (assembly GCA_025802075.1). NCBI lineage: Eukaryota > Metazoa > Chordata > Actinopteri > Gymnotiformes > Apteronotidae > Tenebrosternarchus > Tenebrosternarchus preto. The sequence goes on along the minus strand of JAOYMR010000003.1, from coordinate 21,910,218 downwards.
GGCGCCATTCTGGACAGCAAAGGTTACCTCTTCCTGGAGGTCTTCTTCTGTGCTTTTGTCTGCTGTGAGTAGAACCTACCTGGCATAAGGTAACGTAGTTTAGCAGAGCATGGATGTTGTGGACCATCGTGGAGTAAAAACCATGGATTCTTGTCTTCATGTTCTCACCCAGTGGCTCTGATAGCTGTGGTGGTGTTGTACTTCGTGGACGTTCTTCGAGGTAAGTTCTCCATGAAGCCAGCTCTCCCTGCCTCCTACACCAATTGCAGCAAGTGTTCACACTCCACTTCTCCTTTTTCTTCCCTCGACCAGGTGGAGAGTTGAACATCTCCGCGTCGTCCCGAGCCAAACAACAGAAAGCCACGTCTGCAGAGTCAGAGTGAGTTCATGCTATAAACGTTCGAGGCAAACACATCTGAAGAGTCAGAGTGAGTTCATGCTATAGTCGTTCGAGGCAAACACATCTGAAGAGCCAGAGTGAGTTCATGCTATAGTTGTTCGAGGCAAACACATCTGAAGAGTCAGACTGAGTTCATGCTGGAGGCAAAAACATGAGCATCTGGGAAACTTTCTTTTACAACCTGAAGTTTAACTCAACAAAATCGCTTGTTTCTCAGTCGCTGCAAAGCATGCTCTTTGCAAAGTAATGAACCTCAGTTAGCCAGTCCAGAGCTCGTTCATGCGTGTAATCAAGCCTGTGTGCTATGTGTTACAGGTAAATGATGGTCAATCCACTGGCCCCAGGTCAGCCTGCTGTCCCCTTGGATAACTTGTCAACCACCAGGGGGCGTGTCTGCTCTAATAGCTCCGCCCCACCACATCTTGGCACTGCCTAATTGCTCTTCTCCAATCTCCACTTCCACCATTTCCATCAGGCTAATACTTTGAATCCAACACGATGTCATAGCAACATCCCAGAGAGATCCCAGGTCATCTCACATAGGCTCCTCCCCTCAGAAGAGGTTCAGAAAAGGTGAGTAGACTGAGGGGAGGAGCCTGTGGATGGGACCTGGGTATCCCAGGGGTGGAGCCCACAGGGCCGACGTGTGATTGGCAGCTTGGGGTAGGAGGAGAGCAACACTGCCTTAAGATGCTCGCCTGCCCACCCTCACCATGTGGGACTCGAGGAAATGATGTGGAGCCTCTACCTTCCTTTTGCACTACTAACTCTTCACAGGCTGGAAACTCCTCGCACAACTACAGCTGGGCATGTCTCGCATATGGCTGTTCTCAGACCTGTAAGAGTGTGTTCAGCTGGTGCATCAGCACGTGGCTCTCTGACCGTCGTTGTGCTCTAGGGAAACCAGGAAGAGGACATATGTTTCCAGCTTTTCCTATTGTTGAGGAAATGGTTGGGTATTTCATATCCAAACTGCTGTACTGTGATCAGATTTTGTTTTATTTACCTGCTGAAGAATGGGATTAGATTGCCACTGAGGCACTGAACCCAAATCAGCCTTCTTACTGTCTTCATGTGCAATGAGAGAAGGATAGGTCTTTAAAACAGGTCAGTAGAGGTACTGGTCGTCACCAGTGGTTCAGTCCATCCTTTAGTTTATCCTTTGATGTGTTAATGGGAAACAGCGATCGAGACTGCTCGACTCTTTTGTTGTGTTCAGAAACTGACGTTTTTTTTCAAAGGAGAATGAATTCGGTGCGTGTTGAAATTCCCTGCGAAGGTCAAACCCAAGCCTCTGATGTGGACTCTCACTAAGGCTCTCCATCTACCCGGCACTCTCTGCCTCAGGAGGAGACCGTCTCCCACCCAGCACACCACCGACGCACGACATGTTCTCCTACGTCTGCTTTATTACTGGATGCATTCTGATGATTTGAGAGAATTAATAATAAATGAGTTGATCTCCTTGTATTTACCATCCTTTGATTGCTGCCTGGGCAAATGCAAGCTGGTAGAGAACAGCTCTTCCAATTATTTTTAAAGCCCACTCTGTCTTTCTTGATTTCTGCACTCCTGTCTTTCACTCTCTCTCTCTTTCTATCTCTTGCAATCATACTCGCACTCTTTCTCTTTCTTGCACTCTCTCTCTCTCTCTCTCACTCTCTCTCTCTCTCTCTCTCTCTCAACAGCAGAGTGTTTTCTGGATCTGTAAGTATCCACTGAAGGTTCTTGCTCATCTGAAATTTATTTGTGCTCATTTGCCCTTTGACATCTCTATCGATGCTGGGAGCGCAGGTA
>JAOYMR010000003.1:21895864-21907921 GCA_025802075.1 Tenebrosternarchus preto | reverse complement strand
GACCAGGCTGGGAGCGCAGGTAGACCAGGCTGGGAGCGCAGGTAGACCAGGCTGGGAGCGCAGGTAGACCAGGCTGGGAGCGCAGGTAGACCAGGCTGGCCTGTTCAGACTTGCCATTTCTTCTTCAGTGACTTGGGTTCTCCTCCCTCCTACTACTTGGTACCCAGTACAACATGTTTTGCACTTTTTCTTAAACGCACTGAATTTATATCTCACACCATGTACCCCAAGTTATATTATGACATGTTACATTTGCCAGTTATTTGACAAGGTTCAATTTGCAAAACATCTCCAATATCCATGTTTCGATCCAGTTTGCTTTTGATTTCTCCTTGGTGAGCTTCCTGTACTGTTTGTCCCCTCTATAACTGTCTGGGCTACTGGGCCACAGGGCTGTCAGCCTTACAGCTGACTTCAACCAAGTCTGTTCGTGTAGGACAAGATACTCTAGTTAATTTGTATTTGTTTATATATTTTTATGGTAGAGAGTGTTCAGATACACAGTTCCACTTTTGGATTTGTCCAGTACGTTTTTGTTCCCCTTTATTAAAGTACCTGAATGTACCACGTGTTCTGTAGCTGAGCTTTCTCCACTGTCCTTATATGGACTTCCTGGTCGTGTGCGCTATATACTGGTGAATATTCAAATGTTTTCTGTAAGCAAACGATTCCTTGATATATTTGTTGCGCGGAAAATAGCTGTCATACTTAAAAAAAATAAAAGTACAAAAATCTCGGAAAAGGTCAAGAGAGACCCTTTCTACATTTTTTTAACTGTTCATCACTTTAAATTTTAGAAAGAAAACATTTTCGAATCGTAGCAGTAGTGTGTAGTATTTGTAAAGGTGTTCCGTGTTGCACAAAGCATTGATTTCACCTGCGCAAAAAAAATGAATTAACACACCAGTTCCGAGAGCGCAAATTCCTATTTTTAACATTAACTTGAGCGGTTTTGTCTCGCCGACCCAACGACCCAGAACTACGGATTATGAAGAGGAGAATAGACCAACTTGCTTCGAAAACGCATTGCCTTCTTTTTATTGTCTTATTTTCTTAATAGATGTTAAATTAACAACGATAGATTAAATGGCGTACATGTGGGGGAAAAAATAACTGCATGTTGATATAAAAACTTGTGACATCTAGAAAACGTCCAGGATATTTCCAACATGTGTCAGGTGTGATTTTGGGTGAACGTTTTTTTTTTAAAAAAAACGGGACCTTGTGAATGCAGGAAGAAGGCTACTTGTCGGACAGAAATAAGAGACAAACTAAAATCTTCGTAATAATGTTCGGATGTTTATCACTTTATTTAATTGATTAATTTAATGTATTCATTCCATTACTTTGTTTAATCTTGTTAAGCCTAATTCTGTTCATGTTCTTTTGTCTGGACCTGTGACCAGCCGTGTGAAGCCGTATGTCTAGTCACTGTACTTATTTAAGATGAGCGTTTCCTATTCTCACCGTTACCGGCCCAGATTTCCGCTGAGTTGCAGTTGCGGATGCACCGCCCAAACCGACGGGCGCGCTCTCCGGTGACGCAGCGATTCCCGCAACTGATTTTGCTTTTTGTCGGAAAACACGAAGCACAGAATGGAGTTTGCACAGCAATTAATGCTCACGAAGGGTCTCCAGACCTTGTAGCAGACCATCACGACGTTTATAACTCCACATTCCTTCGGCATGTACACTCGCACGAACAAATAGATGGTCCGTGTCACTTGGTAAGGACCGAAACATATCACGAAGAGAAGGCACAACGTCTTAAGACTGCGCGCAGATTTGGCGCGCATCTCTGCGGCTGTGTAAGAAATCTTGCCCGTCCTCGATAGCGCTCTCATCAAATAAAAGTTGCATATCAGAATAATCACGAAAGGTATCAGAAAACCAAATACAACGAGAAACAGACCATACGGGAAATACTGGCGAAACTCTGTCGGACTGGTCATGTCGAAGCATACTGTCCTGTTATTGATTACACCTGTACGCGAGAAAACAAGTGTAGGAACAGTTGCTGCGGACACGAGCACCCAAACCAAGCACGAGGTCAACACGGCGACCCTCTTCGTCCTGAAGCGCAAGGCCGTGATCGGGTAACAGACACCCAGAAACCTGCACACGCTGATGCACGCTAGGAACATTGTGCTACAATGAAGGCTCGTGTAAAAGAAGAAGCGCACAGCCTTGCACATGGCGTCCCCAAACGGCCAAAAGTCCTCCATCGCATAACTGACAATTAACAGCGGGAGAGATAACACGGAGAGAAAGTCCGTTACAGCCAAGTTCGCCAGGTAGATCGCAGAACAGTTCCATCGGCGTCTCTGGCAGAAGATTCGCCAAAGTAATGCTCCGTTTAGGAATAGTCCGACTACAAACACAAGGCTGTAGGTTACGGGTAAGTAAATCCATTTGTAAGACTCCGAGACGGAACAGTAGGCCACTACTGACTGCGACATTCTCGGCGATTTATCCGTTCCCAGGTCAGGTCATACTAATTCAGCGTCTCCTCATTCAAATGGTACATAGCCGACTGTTCAAATAACCTTTCATAGGGGTGGAAGACATTTAACCATTAAAGCTATTATTGTACCATACTTTTAAATCTTGGCCCGGCGTGGTTACCTGGCAGCGCGTTACCTGGATATTGCAGGCAGGCATCCTGTGTCGAGTTTATCTAAAGATAAACAGCACACATTATGTGTTTAAATACTGACCTGTTTTTCCAAAGAGATCGCAGCAGGCCTATTTAAGAGCGGGTCTAAAAACACAAGCGGAAAAAATGCGCAGGATCTCTGCGCGTCTTTTATTACAGATTTCTGGTTCGTTTAAGACTGGGCCTTTACTACGTACGCGTAAAACTCCATCGCCCCACCACATATAGAACAGTGCATTCGTTCATTTTCCTGGGCAAGCAAGACTATAACACCTGTGTACATACCCGTAGCTATTCGTCTGTACGCTCGTCGAGTACACTGTACTGTTTCTAATAAGCCTCCGCTGTAACGATTCCCAACTCAGCACGGCAGCGCCCTGCCTTCTCGCTCGCGCACACGTGTGTCCTCACCTTTGACTTTCTTGACGAGCGGCTGCACGTTCTGCGGCGACAAATCTTCTGATGTGTCCCCTACTGAACACTCACCGTGTGAATGTGTGTGTGTGTGTATATTTTCCGCTCGCTTTGCAGAAAGTGGAAACAAGTCCGCTTGATTGATGTTGATTACCGAACTCTATGACTTCCCCAAGTGTTCCGCACATCGCATAAATCATGCACGACCTAGACATCTCATTGGCTGAGCGAACGCTCTCGAAGTCGGATCACTGACAGCCAAACTGCTTCACTTCTAACGGTTCGCTGGTGGTTGACCCAGACGCGAGACAGGCATGCTGGGGACCGGCAATTTTCGGTTAGTCCGAATCATTACGGTTGATGAGAGTCGGTGTATTTATGAAATTATATTTTTATTGTGCTGTAGAGCTGCAGTAAACAGGGGCGCCTAAAAAGATTGTTGTCGATTTTATGTTGGCGTTTTACGTCTTTTATGACTTGTCGCGGTAGTCCAAATGTCTCACCCGCGTATGTCATCGCAAGAAAAGATGGATCCCTCGAACAGGGGATGACTGAGAATTGGTCCTGACCTTCACGTCGCTTTTTTAACACCCGCAACTTTGTTCCTGTTTGCAGGGACGTTCACCACGGGGAAGGTGAGAGACTACGCGGCGAGACTGTGAGCAGCGCGCGGGAGAGGAAGCGTTTGTCTCTGTGCATCAACCAGGTAAAGTCGTTATATTTCTCCGAACATCAAAGGAACGCCATCCTCGTATCTGCCGGACCGGTTTGTTACGCATTTAAAGATTCAAGGTTGTGAAAACGCAAAGGTGCTTTTGATTTTGGACGTAAACCTGTAACTGAATTGTCGCCAATTGGCCTCTGTAACTATTTGTTGTAACTATAGGAAGCCATACAGCTGTCCGCGATGGCGTCTGTATGTTAACACATGTTTTTAATATTTATTGTTAATATTTGTTCTTCGGCTAAGGGTGTCATCAGGCAGATTTTCATTTGAAGAAGAACTTGATTTAAAAAGATGTCGGAGATGCACTTGGTTACTGTCTGACGCGATTACCATGTCGATATTGCAACCTGCTGGTCGCTTACGTTTCAGAACCATGGACAGAGCGATTAAGTACACGCGCCCACCTAGAACACGGCCAACTCGATGACTAATGAAGCTCGGCGAACTGATCTCTTAATGTTAAACTTCCATAGATGTTGTCGTTCAGTGCTCTTTGAGCTGGAACGGTCCCTCTGGTATTTAAATGTTATTTAATGCTGTTCTAGCACTTTCTTACTGTAGACTGTAGTTAATGTGAAAAAAAGTGAACTCAGGGGTATACCTGCACCCACTGGATGCACCTGCATTCAGTATAATTGAATTGATCTGTCATTCAGACTTGTTTTCCGACATTCTGATCCGTAGAAGGTGTAAATAAGCATTGATAATGAACACTTCTCGAGTATTTCTTCTCAACTTGGATGTCCCCCTGAACGTAGACACAGTAAATAGTATAATGTATAGTACATTGTGTGAAAGGTAGGACGAGGCGTCCTTGGAAACATGTGTCCGGATTGAACGGTTCTTACAGCTCAACTTATTAATTATTCATTTCAATGTGACGCGCCCGGCGCTGTAAAAATGAAGTATATTGAACGCGTCCCTATGTCGCCTGCTTACTCGTATTGAGCGAAAGTTTGTTCTTTATTACCCCTTGGGCTCAAAGTTCATCCACCGTTGTTAACTTTGCCAAACTGAAGTTAAATGACGTGCACTGCTGCAGTGGCTTACAAGTGTTTCCAGATGCCATCCAGTCTGCGAATATTACCATGATTTTGATTCACGTGCTTGTTTCCGTCCGCCCATCGATCCATCCGTCTCCATTCTCGTTCATCCTTCCGCTCCTCCGGTCAATAACGCAGCTAAATTTTACAGTCAGCTAAGGCAATCTAGACCCATGCTGTGGACAGTGGTTACAAAGCACTGAAACACGCGCAAGGACTAATTATACAAACCGCCAGTGTGGTGTACAGGCCAGTGTTTAACATTCCTAAAGACTGTAGGCTACAACTGCAATACGTAACGTTATGATTGGAGTGCTTTGTTCTGCACGGATTTCTAGGTTTCGTCAAAGGTACAAATGCACGGGTGCTGTTAGAGTGAACTGTGCGCTTCTGACACGCAGCGAGCGTTTTTCTGCTGCCAGTTAAAAGCACGTGGGCGATGTTCGTAGTCCTCGCGAGCCCACCTTGGCCGCCTTGCTGGAGACTCTTAATGGCTTCTGAAATGGTCTATGAAGGAAAAGATCGGCGCTGCAGTGGTGTGCAGATGCCAAAAACCACATTTACGAGATAGAGAGGCGGAAAGGGATTTATAGATAGATAGATAGATAGATAGATAGATAGATAGATAGAGAGAGAGAGAGAGAGACAGACAGACAGACAGACAGACAGACAGACAGACAGACTGATTGATGGATGGATGAATGGATGGATGGATATGCAGACAGACAGACAGACAGATAGATAGACAGACAGATAGATAGATAGACAGATAGATAGATAGATAGATAGAGAGAGAGAGAGAGAGATTACAGATGTGCGTTTCGCATCCACTTTTCCACGAGAGCGCATAAGCATACTTCTCATGCTGAAAGACTTGACTGGATCTTAATAAGCTGGGAGTGTCCCGTAGACTGCGCTCGGGTGCTTCTGTACTTTGCAAGCAAAATGTTTCGTTCGTAAGTCATGCCGCTGTTCTTCATAACTCGCTGAAGCACGCCGCGCGCTGCTCTTTTGTTAACGAGTCATACGTTACTAGCAAATCCGCCCCTTAAACTGTGGAAATGCCCAACTGCGATAACGATATAAAGGGCGCGTGGCGAGCTGTGTCTAGCGTACCTAATCGCATTTTATTAGTCACGGACGGTGGGCTACTTCCATCTGCGTGCTGCAGAATGCGGCTTATTTCAGGCAAGTTGGGGGTCGTTCCCCGTAAAGTATGCTGTGCTAAATTAGTCAGGGCCGTGTTTAATTGGACGAAGATCGCGTTCTGGCCCAGCGTTCTGAAGTCGCGTTAATCTGCCCCCGTTCACGCATGTGCAATCACCATATGGTAGTCAAAGCTCGCGCGCGTTGCAGGCCTAATGACGCCATGTGATCAGCCCAGAGGCTCCATTTTGCGTTTTTGATGTACTGTGACATCATCCTTGCTCGCGGTCAGTCCTGTTTCTCTCTATCCTTTCTCATTTGTTCTTTGTTATTCTCTCTCTTGGCCCTATTCACTTCTACTGTCAGCTGTATGTAAAACAGTAAATGGAACAGAGACGTTTCCTTTGGGCATCTGTTCTAGTTCACTCAGGCAGAGTTAAGAAGGGCCATGGCCTAACTTGACTTTAAGAAACAAACAACAAAATGGAGCTTTCTACAGAACAGGACACACCTCTGCACACCATTTATTTAAGGCTTTAAGCAAAATTATATCCACCCACTAAATAAGATGGAGTCCTGTCTGTACTACACTCTTAGTTCTCGCAGCTCCTACTAAACGGTTCTTCCTGTCACTACATTCCAGGAATATTTAGTCTCCCTGCACTGTTTGTGTTCGCTAGTCTCAGCCGTTTAGAGATAAGAGATTTGAACTAGATCAGACATGCACAGGGAGGTTTGGTGCAGCTTGTGTGTGGTTAATCTGACAGTTTCCTTGCTCAGGAGTTTTGTCATTAGCCCGTTAAACATGTTCAGGGTTATTAATGGGAATTCATTTAAATTTAACCCCACTGGCTATTACAAATGACATATTTACAAGCTCAAATTACCAACCCTTATTTGAATCGATTCGATTCAGTGTGCATCCGTGAGTTATGCATATCTGTGGCTATGTGTGTGTGCGTGTGTATATGTGTGTGTGTGTGTGTGTGTGTGTGTGTGTGTGTGTATAGGAATACTTCATTCCAAACAAAGGAGCTTCCAAAAGTTTATGTTCAAGATCATCACACTTCTAATCAGCATAGATGGGACATGTGTGTATGTGTGTATGTGTGTATGTGTGTGTGTGTGTGTGTGTGTGTGTATGTATGTATGTATGTATGTGTGTATGTATGTGTGTGTATGTGTGTGTGTGTGTGTATGTGTGTGTCTGTGTGTGTGTGTGTGCGTGTCTGTTACATCCTGTGTCTCCTTTAGTGAATTAAACGCACAATTTAATGGCTTGACTGCAGTGTTCCAGTGTTGTTTTTGAGGCGTGGAGTTTTAAAACAGTGTAATTACTGTTTGCCTTGTGTGTCTGTGTTTCTCCTGCTTTCTGTGGTTGGGTTTGGTTGGGTTTCTTTGGGTTTGGGACTAGTCACAGTGGAGCTGAACAACCGCCCCTCCATCACGGCTCTTTCATGTAAATTGATTTCCAATTTTCCAATTAATGGCTGCAGTGTGAAAACAGCACTGACTGCAGGCCAGCAAATGTCATAGTGCAATGCCTCGAAGGCTCAGTCGACAGTCAGCAGAGCTGATCTTGGACCAGCAACTAATCCATTGCTAGGTGGTTTGAATGCCATCACCCATAGCCATAGCGAAGAAGATAGAGCAGTATGAGAGTTGGAGGGAGGGTGTTCAGGGAGGTGGAGGAGTCCTGCACGTCCCCCTGGACACCACACCCTCACACCCGCCCCTCCTGCCTGTGATGGAGTGTTTTCCCATTGGCGGTGAACTTTGCAGCTTTTTTTCTAAATTATCTTGAAATCTGATCGATTGCAGCATGAATTCAGAGCATGAGAGTTTCCACTCGTTCCTGTGGCTTTGGTCTGCATGAAGCTGCTTTTCCATGAAAATGGCAGGTGTTAGTTACACACCACAAGCATTGTGTGGGGAGACCAGAGGCAGAACAGCATGCAAGGACTGAAAGGTGGTTGGGGAGACTACAAATGAACTGCTTTATCAGTACACCCTTTTTACCCAAAGAATTTCAGAACAGCAGTGGCATTTCTGAATTGTTTTTCTATGCACAGCACCTCATGCTGAGTTGGAACTCACACACTCACATTTAACATAATTCGCCACCAGGGGGTGCTGTTAGCAGTGAACTAACTTTGGTGCTTTGATAATTTGCATTAGATTAACATGCTTTATGAGTATCCCATGTTTCGTGGTGTGATTTATTTATTTTTTTTATGGTCTGCTGTTCCATAGCTGATTCTTTGGTCTGTTTGGAGAGTATGGAGAAGTATGGAGTATGGAGGAGTATGGCGAGCCATCTGTAGTCCTTCTTTTCACTCTCACACTCAGAGAATAGATCCTTCCATCCCTAGGGTGCTCTCTCGTGAAAGTCCTTGAGTAAATAATTATTTTTAATAATTCATCAGTTAAAGGTTCAGGATGATGTTTGTACAGGAGTGTGTGTGTTGTATTATATTGCTCCTTTCTCCTCTGTGTTACAGCCATCTATTCTAATGGAGTGTAACACCCTTGCTGTGACCCAAGCCTGCTTTGCTTCTTTGTGAAACTCCCTTACTTATTAAACACTTTATTTGAAAAGAGGCAGATTTATTATTCCTATTACTGGCCTCGACGGCCCCATCTGTGAAACTCACATAAACACACCCTCTAAAGTTATTAATCAGACCTAACTCTCTCTCTCTCTACTCTCTCTCTCTCCCTCTCTCTCTGTCTCTCACCCCTCCCATACTGCCTCTCTCTCTCTCTCTTTCTCACCCTTATCTCTCTCTCTTTTCCTACTTGTTTCTACATCTGTTATGGTCTCTGCTTGGGGACAGTGGGGTGCTAATGTTTGATCAGTGTCAGCATGTTTAGGCACAGAGAGAGTGCTCCGTGGAGACCGCAAGGAAGATCCATCTCAAAATAGTCTGACTGCAGCTGGCTAGCGATGCTCGTCCGCCGACGGACGTGCTTACCGTGCCGGAGAACCGCAGTTTGTACACTAGAATGGGAGCGTGTAGTGTGAACAGGAGACTAGGGAGCCTGGAAGACATGGAGTCCTCAAGTTTTGCGGTGTCCATTCTCCAAGGCTTGGAGATGTTTCCTTCCAGCCCAGGCCTGGTGGCCCACTGCTCCTCACTTCCATGAAGGTGTTAAGGTCTTACCATCCTTCCTTTGGCTCTTAAGACCAGAGCAGCAGAACATCCAGGCCGAGCTCTAAATCACATGCTGCTTCTCCGCCCGTTGCATCACTTCCCCGCAGCCAATCAGGTCGCACGCCATCTATTTTTCCGCCCGGCTCGCCGCATCACTGCTATCATTCTCCAGAGCTCGTTACCGCAGGAGGTAAGATGAAGTGCATCTGAGCTGTCCGAGCAGAGACAAACACGTCTACAAATCATGGCTATGTGCCAACAGCTGTCCGCCGGGAAGCTCCCGGTTCTGTCTGTGGCATCACTGGGTTGATTGATGGCCTTCTTTCATCCCCACTGGCATCTCACCTGGCACAGGAGATGAGACCCTGGCATTTGTGAAATACCTTTATAGGCAGAGAAGGTAACTGTGGAGTGTTTATGGGTAGAGAAGGTAACTATGCAGTGTTTATGGGTAGAGAAGGTAACTGTGGAGTGTTTATGGGTAGAGAAGGTAATTGTTGAGCAGAAGCTCGGTTCTGCCCTCAGAGGTTTGCCGTTGTTCGCATGCTGCCACAGTATCATGTCTGATGGCTGCTCCACTGTTTTTCAGGAGGAGGGACGCAAGTACCACCATCTGTGCAGCCTCAGTGTGGCAGGACTGGCGACAGTGGAGATGGAGAGGTGAGACTGAGGTGCCACCTACACACAGCACACACTTTGATAACTGGACTGGGGGTTAATGACCTCTGGTATTTAAGCTGGGCGGTGGATTTCAACACCCGGGCCCGAAACCTCTCGCTTTGGATTTAGGTTATGTTTTTACAGCTTTTCCCTGCAAAGGTAATTTCAACTTCAACAACGAACTGCACCTTTACCCTGTCCTGTCTGTTGTCATAGAAACCGCCATCAGCTGGCTGAGGGGGAAGATAACAGTACCCATCACCGGGAACAGCAGCTGGTGTGGGAGAGCAAGGCAGTAGTGTGAGTGTTTTACCTGTCATTACCTGAAGGGGGCAGTGTGCAGCATGACAAACTGCATCAGTGATGTCCAGCAGTAGGAAGTTTCAACAGTGGCATTGATAGTGTTGGGTGTAACAGGGTACAAAGGAAGTTGTTACAGTAATTTTAATTACTCTTCAGTGTTACATGGGCTGTTTTACACTGCAGTAGCAGTGACTAGAGTGGAGGTTTCCATAAATGGAGATATTCTCGTTGCCAGTTAAAAACACCACTCTAATGTGGTGGGGAGTGTTGCTGAAATAATTCTTGTCATTAAAGACCCTAGGACAGAGGCTCCACCCAAAGCACACCCTCCAGCTTTTTGGTGAACAATCTCCTGCTGCCTGGATATTGTGTGAACGTATGGCTAGAGCATGTTTTTACTGACGCAGATACTCAGACAGGCCACAGTAAACGTTTCCTTGGGATGAAACGTCGCTCTTGTTCTTCTCATTGGCACAGATCTATATGGGAGTCTTAGAATTAAAACAATGAAATTACTGTCTTCCAGGAAATCAGTAAAGTAACCACCATGTGAAACCCAGAGCCGATGAGACATTAATGTGATATGCAGTAAATAAGTCTGTACTTTGAAACGCCTGATAAATATTACAGATCTAGATTACAGGAACCAAGGTTAGGAACACATCTTTATATAGAACTCCTTTAGAGAACCTCTTCTCAACTGTTATTTTTACTTATCACCAGCCACACCCTGATCCACTCCTCTCCCACGATGTCATTAGTCCTGTAATCTATTATACTAATTTGCTCAAGCACATTTCTCCTGTTCTCGCCCCTATTGATCCTGACGCTAATGTGATTTAGCCCCTGATTGGGTTTCAGAACCCTGACCAGGGTTCACAGGCAGGTGACTGGCCCCCTCATCCCCAGTACATGGCCACCCCAGGAACCTACTGTCCTACAGATTGTGTCTGTGGAAGCGAATAGCCGTGTGCTGGAACCCTGTTCCACACAGCCCCACAGCCGTGTGCTGGAACCCTGTTCCACACAGCCCCACAGCCACGTGTTAGAATCCTGTTTCCCACTGGAACCTTGACAAGTGCAGCGGTTTAGAGTCTGCACGCGGCCGCTCGTAATTGGATTTGCTCGGCAGTCACCATGCCGACCACTTGGATTTCTGAAGGGTTTTTAAGGTCATTCCTGTTGGGGTGGAAGGCACTAAAAGAGTTGGTTGGATTTCTTTTCTTATTTTCACAGAATGGTATATTACAAAGGGCACGTGTGATATCATTTTCATTATAGTGATTCCAAGGATAAACAGATTAGCTTCAAGATTGTACAGACAGAAAGGTTACAGAAAAATACCACAGGGTCCTCAGAGGTGACTGACGTCGTTACTGTTGTAGGCCACTGAACAAGTGACTGGGTCATGGAAGCTGCTTTTTTTATTTTCCCAGAATTCAGAGAGCCTGGCGCACTGCTGTGGACCGCAAGGCTGGCTGGCAGGCGGAGCCTAAATCCCGTACGCATCATCAATTTGGGACGGTTCCACTGGAAGACACCTTCTCCACAAACCTTACTGCTGAGGAGCTGGGACAAAACCTCATGCTGGTAGGGCAGCTAACATGTGTGTTTGTGTGTGTGTGTGTGTGTATGTGTGTGTGTGTGTGTTTGTGGGATACTTGACTTGGAGACTCAGGGTCGAGATGTTGTGCTTGTGAATGAGTATTGGCAACATGCCCAGATCTGCAATTAACCCTTAATTAGATGAGGTGGCTTAAGTTGGTTGATTGATTAATGAAGTAGTTTGAGAAGTGGCAGTGCCCTTGTTTCATCTGCCCTCTGAGCTAATGGTAAATTAAGCACTGCTCACCACACACACACACACACACTCACACTCACACACACACACACACACACACACACACACACACACTCACACACACACACACACACACACACACACACACACAC
>JAOYMR010000003.1:21842933-21877692 GCA_025802075.1 Tenebrosternarchus preto | reverse complement strand
GTTATGCTGTGTCCATGTGTGGTTATGCTGTACCCATGTGTAGTTATGCTGTGTCCATGTGTGGTTATGCTGTACCCGTGTGTAGTTATGCTGTGTCCATGTGTGGTTATACTGTACCCGTGTGTAGTTATGCTGTGTCCATGTGTGGTTATGCTGTACCCATGTGTAGTTATGCTGTGTCCGTGTGTGGTTATACTGTACCCGTGTGTAGTTATGCTGTGTCCGTGTGTGGTTATACTGTTCCCGTGTGTAGTTATACTGTTCTCGTTCATGGTTATCCTTGGGCCCTGAGCATCTGTTGTTATATAACTTTAGTTAAAGTTTATCAAGGTCTCTGAGACGACTCTAAACTTTACTGTCAATTTAAAAACAGATTTTCTTTTCATGTTCTCGGAGCTTTTGACGGCATTAGGCATCAATCTTTAGGAAGAAAAAGGAATTTCAACATCTGCTGTTCGAGCTGCACTGTGACTGCGAGGAAGCCAGTGGCCCCCACACCTGGAGGCCCAAGCTCGGCTGTTGTCGGAGCTGAAACCCAGTGACGACCCCGTTTTGCCTTTTTAAACTTATGACCCCGTGCTTGTGTAGTGGCAGCCTCGCAGGGAGATGAGCGCAGTTGTTACCCCCCGCCTCCACCCGCCTCTACACCTGCCCCTCCTCCCAGTTCCTTTGATCTCGTGCCTCTGTCTGGGAAAGTGATGGAGCATCACGTGTCACGCAAGCCTTCCGGAGCTTTCCGCTGTGCCATCAAACGTGCACGTTTGAGCGGTATAGACAGCCGACGCACTCCTCGCCTTTATCTCCGTAGTAAACCGCTCTGCGCGGTTCCCTCCGGAGCTCCACACACGAGACGCCTTTGTGACGGTGCTTTCTCGTCAAAGCGGTCTTGCGTTTGTGGTGCACACATTCCCGGGGAAACTGTTTACGATGTGAGGAGAGAGGTCACAGACAGGGCAGAGTGAACCCTGCCATAATGTCTGGCTGTTGAGGGTTCATTCTGCATAAAAACTACATCAGATTTTCAACTACTTGAATGGCTTGGCCCCTAAGTACAGATTTAATAGTGTGTGTTTGTGTACAGGTGTATAGTGTATATGTACATATACAGAACCTAACCCATTTCGCGCCCACAGTTTAGTGGAACAAAAATGACTTTTTCCATTTCTCCTGTTCTCACCCCGGCTAACGACATCCAATTAGCTCTCGGTAATTACCTCACTGCCTGCAGGAGCAGTGATTTGACTGGGACCATTAAAGGCTCAACTGGACTGTTAGCTGCGATCAGCTGGACCCGTTAAGTGCGCTGGGTATCGTCCAGTGCTACTGATCACGGCCGCAGCCCAGATCATGATGATCAGGATGACACAGCACAGTGTGGGGTGGAACTGGCTTTTAGAGGTGAGGCTTGGAGGTAATGCAACAGGCGGAATATAGCAAAGCACACACACACACACACACACACACACAACTTAATGTAAAGAATATTGAGTAATTAATGAATTAAGGAATAATTCCTGCTTGGTTGGAACCAAAACTGCAGCCAAGACACCTACCACTACTACACCTATAACCACACCCACCACTACCACACCCAACACCCACTACTACCACACCCAACACCCACTACTACCACACCCAATACCCACTACTACCACACCCAACACCACACCCATAACCACACCCAATACTACCACACCCAACACTCATCACACTCATAACTACACCCATAACCACACCCACCACTACCACACCCATAACCACACCCAACACCACATCCACCACTACCACACCCAACACCCACTACTACCACACCCATAACCACACCCAACACTACCACACCCACCACTACCACACCCACCTCTATGTCATAAACCCATTAAACCCATAAATCAGAACAGACAGTGTCGTCTCAGGGAGAAGGTTTAACTGATCCTGTAGCCGGCCATAAACATCCTTACATCAGTACACATTCCTGCACACAAACACGTGTGTGTGTGTGTTTGTGTGTGTGTTTGCGCTATGGCCATCATGTCAAAGCCAGAGGCATGTTCTTAGGACAGATTAATGACTCCCTGCTTTCCCACTAATGACTTCCTGTTTTCCCATCATGCCTTCCTCCACTGATCAGGAGATGGCTGCAAACCTAGGTGGTGATTAGTGGAAATGAGACACATATATACACACACACACACACACACACACACACACACACACACACTCCCAGAGAGAGAGAGAGCTTTAAGTATGAACACTGATTGCAATTTGAATCAGTAACTGTTAAGTAGTATTTGCTACATCATGCTAGATTAGAAAAAAACTTGCATTACAGAACAGATTTTTTAAATTTATTTTTACTTTCTGATTTTCTCTTCTTTTCTGCTGAGGTTATAAAGTCCCATGTTACTCAAATAGGGTTACTGGGGCAACTGGGTCATTTTAAACTGAAGTAATAGTGCTGTACATAGACTCCCCACTCCTCATATCTTTTATTCCTTCAGCTCTCTCTCTCTCTCTCTCTCTCTCTCTCTCTCTCTCTGTCTCTCACTCGTTCACACCAACTCTCTCTATTACGGCTGTTTACTTTGGTCAGACGTGCAGTGAAGCTCCTCTGTAACCTCCAGACAAACCTGTCAGGGAGGAGAAGAGAGGAGACAATGAAGGGAGAGAGAGAAGCGAGGTGGGGTAAGAATCCGCACACGGGCGCAATGGAAGATGGAAGGGTGAGGAACTGAGATAAGAATGCAAGGGGGAGAGAACAGGGAGAGACTATCAGTGTGTCAGCAGTGGAGTGGGAGAGAGGCGATGATGGGCCAGGGTTTCTCTTCATCTCTGATTTAGAACTAAATCCCTTGTTCCCACATCCTTTTTTCTTAAACCATCTGTCCATCCTTCTTAACACACACACACACACACACACACACACACACACACACACACACATAATCTCACACTAACAGGTCAGTATGCCTCAGAAAAAGGTGTAAGAGTCTACAATACTCTGCGGTGCTCCGGAATGCTCCGGAATGCTCTTGAATGCTATGCTCAGAAAGACTCTGGAAGGCTCTGTCTGGAGCATGGTTCAATATAGAGAGGGACTAACACTACTCTCTTGACCTGCCAGACCTGCTTGCTTTTTGTTGATGTGCTGCTCTGTTGTGCTCCTGTAGGTGGCGCTCTTGCCCTGACATATTCAGTGCTTTCATGGGTTTCTAGGGTGGGTGTTAAGAATGGAATTTTCCAAGCCAGGTCTGTGTTTATATGTAATATGACGATACAGGCTGACATCAGTGACTAATTCAGCCAATGACTTTCTGCCTTTCTATAGAAACTAATCATTGTCACTTTAAGAGTCATTAATCATTCTTATAAAATGAATTAATAAATAAATGACTCCATTAAATATCTATAGCACTTTTGTGAAGAAACCCAGTATATATATCTCCCAGTAGATATTATCCTGTGTATCTTCACATTTTGGTTAGGTGGGGAGTGTGTGATTTGAGTTAGGTTGAGAGTGTGTGATTTGAGTTAGGTGGGGAGTGTGTGATTTGAGTTCGGTGGGGAGTGTGTGATTTGAATTAGGTGGGGAGTGTGTGATTTGAGTTAGGTGGGGAGTGTGTGATTTGAGTTAGGTGGGGAGTGTGTGATTTGAGTTAGGTTGGGAGTGTATGATTTGAGTTAGGTGGGGAGTGTGTGATTTGAGTTAGGTTGGGAGTGTGTGATTTGAGTGGGGAGAGAAACCATCTGTCAGCTGTTTTTTTAGGCTTGATTAAGCCAACAAGGCATTTTCTTTTCTGTAGTTTTGTGTTTTTGTTTATTATTTTGGTGTATATTTCACCCTGAAGCCTTTTACTTCCTGGTATATTTGTTATGTCATTTAAAAGAACATATAACACAATTCTGCAGTTTTTTTTCTCTTCATTTTAAGATAATTGAAAAATATTACACAGTGCTTTACTTATTTAGAGGCTGTTTGTACTAGATTTGAGTTTTCCTACAGAAAATGTATTTGGCGGACCATTTTCATATTTCAAGGAATCATGCAGAGCATTTTGCCTTGTCATGATGCTTAAAACAAGCAAAATGACTTAAAGGAATAAAACCTGGAAAAAAAAGTTAATTAATTTAGGCTGTTTGCTAAAAAATATCCCTCTAACCCTAGCTGATTAACTGGCTAGCAAAGCTACTTGGTATGCCTGGAATATCTTATATGTGAGGCTCTAACAATCTAACTGTGATTGTAAAAGGGTGATGTTGATCCAGGAAAAGAAAATAAATTATTATTCAGGATGAGGTGACATATCGGTTCACAACATGCCAATATACACACAACCATTACGATCTCGATGTGTGGCAGTGGCCAGGTTCTTTGTGTGTGTGTGTGTGTGTGTGTGTGTGTGTGTGTGTATGCATCTGTGCGTGTGTGCTTGTGTGTGTGTGTGTGTGTGTGTCAGGGTGGCTCGGTCTCAGAGCAACCCACAGTACAGCTGCTCTCCTGTCACTATGACAACCTGACAACCTGACAGCAGTCTGACAGGATTACCAAAACCACACATCAGCCCATGCCTCACTCAAGCCCCCGCCCAACACACACATCTCATTTACAAATCCACTGTGTCCCCAACTACACACTCACTGTCACACAATTGAACTCCCCTATCACTCCATATCACATTCACAATCTGTTTAATTTCAACTCACCTATGCAAATTATACAAATAACCTCTGCTCCCCCTCACCTATCAGCCAATGCCCTTGAAAGCCTGCTTGTTGATATGCTAATAAATGATCTAACCCACGCTACCATTCACATCATCTATTAATACTTAATGTTGAACATTTCACACAGTTTCAGAAAGAATCACTTTGTGCCAAATTCGTGATAAAAGGAATCTCTCTTGTCCACCACAGGGCACAAAAAAAGCCTATCTGTTATAAAACGACCTGTATAAACATGATTATGTTGTGTTTGATATTCTTGATGTCCTCTCAGCTGCACCAACAGGGGGCGGTAGTTGGACCTTTCTTGCATGAGAAGGATGTACAGAGTGTAGGCGTCGAACTCAGAAGAGAGAACAAAAATTGGAAAAGAGGAAGTTGCACCAATGAAAAGGGAGCCAAGATCAAGCCCACGCCTGCTTGGAACCTTCTGCATGGTGTAGTAGATGGTGAATGGTTGTGAGTCGCAGTGGAATGATCAGTGATTGGCTGCAGATGGCTCTGGGGAGGGGCGGAGGAGGTGATTGGCCGTAAACAGCAGTAGCAGAGATTGGCAGCCAGATGTGTGGGTGGTCCAGGATAGCCCTGCATGCTGTTGTTGTACAGTAGAGTTGATGCTTCTGTTAGGAAAGAAGTTAGGATTTTAAGGCTGGATGACGTGATTCAGTCCAACACTGAATAAGAAATAAAATGTTTATGCCTTTCTCAATTTTCAATTTCAATTTTTATGATTTTCTCTCCCACTGGCTTCTTTTCTTATTCTGGCCATTTGGCCTAGTTTTGAACCAGTAAATGTGATTTAAGGTTTGGAAACACATGGCCTGACTCAGTGATACTGTTCCTGCTGACCGTCAAAGAACTGTTGAAGCAATCAGTCACTGGAGAAAGAATGACCGTGAAGAGCCTGACGATCACCTTGGACTACACCGTCTGTGGCAGGAACCGAAGACGTTGATGAATTAAAATAATAAAAGAAAAAATAGATCAATAAAAAACTGTGGCGGAGCGAACTGAAGATGTCTTGCATAATGGGTTGTTTGAGGCTGTCACAACTGTTCCAAAAAATAATATGAACTAAAAACTGTCTAAATGCTGCTTCTGGGCCGTTAGAATATTTACGAGCCTTTTATGTAATTAGTTCCAATCCTGTGTTTTGTTTACAAATGTTAAAATTGTCCATTAGACCCCCACCCTCCACTCTCTGCTCTCTCCCTCTGCTCACTCTCTCTGCTCTCACTCTGCTCTCTGCCTTTGCTCTCTCTGCTCTCTCTCTCTCTCTCTCTCTGCTCTCTCTCTCTCTCTCTCTGCTCTCTCACTCTCTCTCTCGCTCTGCCCTCTTTCTGCTCTCTCTGCTCTTCCTCTCTTGATCTCACTCTCATCCTCCTTCTGCGTTAGATCTCAGAGAGGAAGCCCAGACAGCATGAAGCTAATCCTTCCCTCTAATTTGCAGTAACCAGACGGCCAAAACGCCAGTTCATCCCCACATCCTGGAGAGAGGGAGGCCTCAGGTCACAGCTATGACTGCGGGGCAGAGCTGCAGACAAAAGAAACACCTGCCCCCTCAAAGAAGCAAAACTCTGGCCGCGCTCCCTTGTGTCTCGTGGCTAATGGACCACGCCCAGCATTAATGGCCTTGCCCTGGAGGTAGCGGGCGCTAATCTGGGAGCACGTGGGGAGTGGTAGGGGAAGCCTGGGCATGGGTTAACGCCAGAGGGGGCGTGGCCTGCCCTCAAGGCGCAGAGTGACCTGCCGTTGCATAGAGAAAGAGCGCAATGGTGATCACCGTAGCAACCGGGAGCTGGACGGAGTTAACGATTACCCTTGTGTTTAATGATCGTCTGACCTATCATGTTCTGTGGGACACGCTAGCCAAGGGCACTATGGAGGTGATTTTCTGAAGTTTAGTTTTTGTTTAATCCACTGACCTGTGTTTGACCTGAATGGGAAAAACACACGAGAGCCAGAAGCACAATGAATGAAAACTAATGTAACCCACATGACATTAGCATATGGCTAATTTGCCAGTAACGAACTCAGCAGTCATTATGTTCGCATTGGTGTGATGTATCCATTCAGGGCTGTCACAGCTTTCTTTATCCTCTTCCTAGTTAGGAGAAAGCTGTGCACCGGTAGCCATGCCGACTGACATGGCCCCACCCACTGCGCTTCTCAAGCATGGAAAAAAACTGTGTGCGTATGTGTTGGGGTGGGTAGGTGGTGATGATTGTGGGCACATGTATTTGTGTGTGGGAGTGTATCTGTGTGGGTGCATGGTTGGAGTTGTGTGTGGCTATGTGTTTGTGAAGCAGCTGTGGTGTGTGTGTGTGTGTGTGTGACAGGGGGGTGGGATGTTCAGGTGGTGTGTGTCTTGCCTCAAGACCAGTGCTGAATGCTGAATGCTGAATGCTGGATGCTGAATGCTGTGGAGATGAAAGGGCGATGCTCCTCCCTGCCCCTCCTGCACCCAGCTGGGGGAGCAGGCGTGGCGTGACAGAGTAATCTCTAAACAGGCCATAAATCAGTCACCTGCCAGGCCTTCCAGCCTTGTGTTAGGTCCCTGGAGCTGCTGGAGCAGAAGCTCTCCCCCACACACACACACACACTTCTCTCCTCTCATCTTCCATCACCATTCTTGCCTTGTTTGACTCATCGTATCATTTGGTATTCTTCCAGTAATTGTGCTTTCTGTCTTATCTCCATAGAAATGATCCCTCAATCCTTTCACTTTCACCGCAAAAGTGGTCTGTGTGTGAATGCCATTGTGCTCAACGTTTTCTTTTAATAATGTTTGAGCAGAGCTGCTTAATTCTTGATTAGCTTTGCTAGGCTTATTGGCTTCCAAAAAAGATTTTTAAAAAATAACCTTGTCCAACATATTATTCAAAATTAAATGTAGATTTTTGCATTGAAGGGAGGTGGTCCTCATTGAAAGGAGGCGGTCCTCACTGAAAGGAGGCGGTCCTAATTGAAGGGAGGCGGTTCTCATTGGGTACAGGTGATGGCTAGCACAGGGCGTCTCCACCCACTAAAGACATATTCAACAAAGACCACAGGTCTGCACCACCATTGTTGTGAATATGGAGACTCATTTTCATTAAGGTTGAAAAGGGGCCCGGCTGCCTCTCTGTCTGCAGTCTGGTGCAGGAGCAGACACGCCCACAGCTGCACGAAGCTTCAGACGACGGCTGCTGTTCACAGTTCACGTGTTCAGTGAGCATTTAAACAGGTGAATGAAAGTCACGAAGATTTAAACGGACGCTCCAGTTAACAGGGTTCCATTTTTTTTCCCAGTAATTTAAGGCTGAAGCTATTTTTCAGGCAGTTGAGAGATTAACCCACTTTTCTCTGATTTGTTGTTTTATAATCTGCATGTTTGTGTTTATTGCATTTTCTCTCAACCTGGTTAACATAAAACGACATTTTTCTCACAACCTGTTAATCATGCCATTGATTGTATTTATCAGTATTAATAAGTTCCCTAGATCGTACCAGAGCATGGTGCAATGACAGGTCGTAGCATGGTGCAATGACAGGTCGTAGCATGGTGCAATGACAGGTCGTAGTGTCTTTCTGATATCACTTTCCGATCGTCCAGTGTCATGGAAACAGAGGGTTGGCGTTTGGGAATCTACCTGCGAGCAGAATCTTAAATGGGAAGGTTAAGCCATAGAGGGAGCAATAGTCAGGTTCAGTCAGGGTGATTTAGGATAATTCATCATGGTTTGAATATTTATTTAAGGCGTTGGCATTCCATGCAAATGTGGCACAGTTCTGGCCCACTGTTGTTGTTTGGTTTGTTTGAATTATGCGATACAAATGTTTTGCCAGTCTGCAGATATATGATTTTGTCTAAACTAGATAACCTAAAGTATTTTTACACCAGGTATTTAAAAACCCCTTAAAGGTCCTTTAAATTCATTGGATTGCATGTACATTTACTGCGAAGCCTACAGAATGTCACACTCCACCACGAAGTTTGCACTCACCACTGAGCCTCTTCGAACCCCCTGCCAGTGGAGTTTGTGCTTAGGAGAGTCAGACGCATCAGCTTGGCAGACTCTGGAGAAACTTCTGCATTCTGTATTTTGATGGTATCTTGCAGTTGCCTGCCTGTCACAGATGGGTGCGCCGTCTGTCATGTGTGAGACTGCAGTGTGATTTTATCACCTGTGAAATAGCTCCCTGCTTGTGCCAGTCCTCATAGAAGAGCATCTTGCTGTGATTTTTTAACTAATCATTAACTGTGTTTTGATCTTTTGGCTGGTAGGGCTGGTGGGAACATGAGATTTTTTATATCCGAATTTGCAGTTTTAACAAATTAATTAAGGAATTTTTACTAGCTATGCATCTTCAACTTTAGCCAGTTTATTTTGGAATTTTATTACACCCTTCAGACTAGGAATGATGTCATAAAGGGCTTGATGACATCATGTCTCAGATTCTTGACATGTTCTTTAACTCAGTCATATTCATTATTGATTAATTTGGCCCGTTTCACAGCACACATGAGCTGGTTTCACAGTCTTGCTGTAGCTTGCTGTAACACTTTTGTCTGAATCTCCTCTTGGCTTGGGTCCAGGTGCCCAAAGGCCTTTGCATATAGTGCAGCTAAAGCACTTTAGAGCTAAAGTACAAACTTTTAATGTTTCTGTAGAAAAGTATGAAGGGGATTAAAAGATGATCCCTGTTCAAAAAAAGTGTTTTAGAAATACTTTTTTTACCAAATATAGTGAACAAATTGAAGTTTGAGAATCCCTGATCATGTTTACTTTTAGCAGACCTGCAAACCTGGAGAACATCAGAAGTGTTTTGTTGACGTTTACTCTGTTGGTGTCTTGGGTCGTCAGCATTGGTCCGGCCCACGTTTGAGTGGCAGCACAGAGCCCCGCCCTCCCTGGACCCCTGCCATCCCTCACCACGAGTCCTTCTTTAGCATGAAGAGGGAGGCGGAGTCACACGGGTCTCACAGGGCTGACTGCACTCCTGACTCCATCTCCCTGGTCATTCTGCTTTTGACTTCAGTCTCCACTTTCTGTTTAATGTAAAAAGGAAGAGAACAGGATTTGTATAAGACTCACGTGTGCTGGTTACAGTTTACAGTCAAAGTGCTCAAGCCAAACAGATAACATAGCAGTAAACATAAAAGATCAAATATCTCCTGCACTTTGACTTCGACTTTGACATGCTGAGTCCTTACCCAGTTTCTCTTCATGGTTTCCTCACCTGTGATAGAAAGCGTCTTCTCTAATTATATTCCTACAGCTGGAACAATGCCAATATAAGCGCTGACCTTCTTCAGAACCATGGTTCCTCATCATTTCAGGTCTGAGTTGCGTCTTAATCCAGAATGTCTCAAACCTTTCGGCATCTCCATTCAAAACGCATGTGCTCTGAGTGATGTACATCACCGTATTCACCGTGTGCAGTGCTGACCACTTACATACCATATATACTGTATGTTCTTTTTTTCAGTGTGAATAAATCTGGTGTGCTGGTATGCTGAGCCGAGCACAGACCGTGTTTTAATGAGGTGTTGGAGTGAGGTTCGCCCTGCCTGCTATTTAATGCCTGCTATTCGCCCTTCTCCTCTTCCTCAGGGGCCGTGTTGTTCTGGCCCTCCTGTGCCCCCCCCTCCCACCCTTACCTGCCTAACACCTGAGAGGTCCATGCTGAGCCCGAATGCGTGCTCAGGTGGAACGGAGTTGATCCGGATGATTCCGTGCACGTTGACATCATCATGCGTGCGTGTCACAGGAAGTGAGGCTCCGTAAACGCAGAGTAAAAGAGGAAATCCTCTTACAGACTTCACAGAAACGACAAAGACAAATGACTTACGCTTGCATCTCTAAAAGGGCCGTGGTACTGTTCCGTCTCATCCCTTGTTCATTATACATCTCACCTCCTGTCATTCTCCATCTCTCATAGGGAGAGAGAGAGAGAGAGAGAGAGAGAGAGAGAGAGAGAGAGAGAGAGAGAGAGTGATGCAATGTGTTGAGTTTCTGTGGCATTATTGTGAGTTGCTGAAGTGAGTAATCATTAGTCACATGGAGACACAGCAGATATACTTACATATCTGTGGAGGAAAAGTGTAAGGGCTGGTTTTTATCCTCTTCCATATGCATTGGCTGCTTTCTAAATTCATCTGTGCTGGTAGGTGAGAAGGCAAGTCTTTCTCTCTATATGTGTGAACCAGAACAGATAAGGAGAGAGAGAGAGAGAGAAAGAAAGAGAGGGAGAGAGAGAGAAAAAGAGAGAGAGAGAGAGAGAGAGAGAGAGAGAGAGAGAGAGAGAGAGAGAGAGAGAGAGAGAAAAGGAGACAAATAGAGAGAAAGAGAGAGAAACCATTTACTGTCACCATTTACTCAGGTCATTTCCATCCAGTCCAGTTGCCACGGACACAACTGTCCGTATTAATCCAAACATACACATGTGCCACACCAGATGTTCTCTCTCCTGTGCTTTTATTCACTGAAATGACTTTGCCACTATACCAGATCTGAAAGAGGGTGAAATGTGTTCCCTCATTTTCAGTTTTTGACTTCTCATAAATATGAATGAACTATTTTAAGGTGCATGAATATCTCTGCCTTCGCAGTGTTTTACTCTCTCTCTCTCTCTCTCTCTCGGTCTCTTAGTCTTTTGTTCAGCATATTGAAATGTATGCGTACGTGCGTGCGTGTGTGTGTGTGTGTGTGTGTATGAGAGAGAGAGAGAAAGAGAGAGAGAGAGAGAGAGAGAGGCTGGACATGTCAGATACACCCATTCCTGTAGCAGAGAGAAAACTGTCACAATTAGAAGTCAGTATTTAGGCCAGAGAAAGAAAATGATGGGTTTATTTACACACACACACACACACACACACACACACACACACACACACACACACACACACACACACACAAACAGACTGCTTGGTCTGTTACCAAGGTGATAGATTTATTTGTAAAAAACTTAAGGTGACTGTCTCTCTTAATATGCATTCCTGTTACACTTTGAGTCTTGAATTTTTTTGACACTTTCAATAAAACTTCAGTAAAACTCTCTAGGTGTTTTAATGTTAGCTAAAAAAATCCAATCTGTAAACCTCAGTGTTCGGTGATGGTGGAGATGAAGTGGTATGAGTGGGCTGTCCTCCTACCCTGCTGTTCTGCTGGTTCGAGCAACACATTGTTTATTAGGACAACAACCGGGATGCGCAGAGCACCAATCAGCTTCGTTTCCCTCCACGCGCTTCTCTGGACACGCGGCCCTTCATCGAAAAAGTCCCGCGTTCAGAGAAGCCGATGCCGCTCGTTTGAAACGGAGGTTTATTAAGCACGTTTCAAGCCGGGTCTCTCTAGTGCTCATAGCAGAGTCTAATTAAGGAGTATGAATCAACAAACGGACTGCAGTCTGGTGGAGGCTGCAAAAAGAAAAAGACTTATGTGTGTGTGTGATCACACACGAATAATACTGCCCGCCTCTGTTAGGCTATCTCAGCATGAAAGACCTCCATTCAGCTCACACTAAAATCTCTCCCTCTCTCTCCCTCTTTCTCTCTCTCTCCCTCTATCTCTCTTCCTCTCTTGCCCTCTCTCTTTCTCTCTTACACTCTCGTTCTCCACCTCTCCCTCTCTCTCTCTCCCCTCTCCCTCTTTCAATCTCTCACTCTCTCTTTCCCTCTCTCTCCCCCACCTCCTTCTCCTCCACTCTCTCCCTCTCTCCCTCTTTCCCTCTATCCCTCTCTCCCTCTCTCCTTCCATGTGTCTCTACATGTTTCTTCCCCCCATATAAACGTTCCTGCAGTGATGTTGCACTGATTCCCTGAAGAACAGTGGCTCTGCTGACACACAGCGTCACCATCCTCCCAGGATGTGTTCCCCTTCAGACATCTCCCAGTGGTTTCAAGCTGAACACAGTGTCTCTCCTTCAGCCCGTACTGCATTACCTCACACTTAGACTGGCCTGATGCCTAGTTTGTTGTATTATGGTTTTAATTGTGTGGTAAAGGTGTGGGAAACCACCTTACTTTTCTGTCCTTAACTGTGAGGTAATACGTGAAGCTGAGCAGAGATGAATTACTTAGAGTTAAAACACCTGAATAAAATGATAAATGGTCAATTAAAATGGCTGAACTTCCTTTACATTTTTTAGTTATGACTTAATTCTGCCGTTGAAAGCTTAGTGTTGTGTGACTAACCGTAATTCTTAAAGTTCTGATGGCCTTCTTAGGGTTTTATTAAGGGTGTTATTGTTAATGAACAATTTTCCTGTTTAACGGACATGGCAAATGTGTTTTTGGTGTCACTTCCACCCCCCCCCACCCCGGTTATCAAGTTGCCTGGCTGCAGACTGGGATGACCCATCCTGCGTACGACAGCAAACTGACAGTGACAGGTGGTACGGTCGCCAGGGGGGGTTGCCGTGGTAAAGTGCACAGACGCTCAGGCTATAGAGAATCTCAAGCAGTGCCGTTCTTGTGTTTGTCCTGTCTCCGCTCCTGGATGGCACTGGAATTTTCCATGTCAGTGAAGTTGTGCCCTGAGCAAATCCACGTCATGGATTATGTGTGGAAGCTGCTGTAACTGCAGAAGAGGACTGTGTGTGTGTGTGTGTGATGGGAGATGGAGATGTCCTGGGAGATGGAGATGTTCCACAGCTGTGTGAGCTGTGGTTTATGGCATGTGCCGAGGGTGTGTTAGCACTGGGCTATAAGGTAGGGGATCAGAAAGTCTTGCATTGGTGAGGTTTCTGGAACATCTCGGCCCTCGAAGCAGTTCCAACATCAGGAAACACGCCCACTTTGTCCATGGACCAATCATCATCATGTACTGGATGCTGCATTTAAAAGCTGCTCTCGTAGCTTGGGGACAGAGCCTTGTTCTCCAGTGCTGTTCCACAGAAGATGGTTACCAGACACATCAACCCTGTTACTACACCATGGCAGTTCATCCCTCAGTCACCAGAGAGGTTCCTTCACGCCCCTGTGGTGAAGAATTTTGGTTCCAGTGTCTGAACGTGCCCCTCCAGGGCCTGGACCCCCACCAAGCCTGTTAGCCTCAATGTGAAGTTCATTTTAATGATGCTAACGAGCTCACAGTCCAAGCACGCCTCGTCCCGGAACATTCTGCCTCATGGGGGAAAACCTGGATTAGTACAGCGAAACGGCAAGCGATCCATCTCCATGGTTACCAAAATGGTCTCCACCTCCGAGCTCCATATCAAGGGGGGGGCATCAGGGAAGGCAGACTTATTTGCACACATTTGCATTTGTTTGCTGTAGTTTGCACGCATTTTCATTTGTCTGCTGTAGTTTGCACCTGTTTGCATTTGTTTGCACTAGTTAGCATTGGTGTTTGCACTCATTTGTGTTTGCACTCTTTCACTTCAGAACAAAACACAGTAAGAGTTAAACCTGAACATTTGTAGGTTTAGACTGGCACAAATGCCCTAAATTCAACTGTTGCTCCCTTTTAAGAGAAACAGGAGAACAACATCATTATAGCCTAAGGGAAACTTGTGTGTGTGTCTGTGTGTGTGTGTGTGTGTGTGTGTCATACATGTTTTTCCACCTTTTGTCCCTCCCTCTGTACTCTCCGCTCTTCCTCTCTCGGCCAGACTGTTCCTCTCTCTCTGAGGTTTCTTTCCTGACAACAGTACCACGTTTCGTCCCCGGGGGGAAAGGATTTGAGGGGAACATGTCACATGCTACTTCATCAGTCCAGAGATGAAATGCCACCCCTTCATTTGCTCACCACCGCAGACCCTCGAGACATTGGTGGATCTTCGAGAGCAGTGTCTACCAATTGGTGCAGGGAGGAACATGCTGTCATTTGCATAACACTTGCCACCTTTACAGTTAGTATGGCCATGTAATAGTTGCACTTCTAATCAACGTATTGCTAATTACTTTGTCAGGTTTAATTCTGTTGTCTTGCCGACACTACATTATCATTACAGTCATGACATGCACCTCCCAGATTGTCAGCCACTGACTGAATGGTGCTTTTGTCTTTCAAGCAACAGTGACAAATCGTCAGAGAGACAGCAAAGAAGACAGACAGACAGGCAGGCAGGGAGGGAGACAACCAGACAGACAGATAGACAGGCAGACCGTCCTCTTCCACACCTGCATCGGTTCTGACGTGCTCTCGTGCTGGGGTGACATCCTCTCTGGTGCTGAGGTCGTGGAGGGCAGCGTAGGGAACAGATGTGAACAACTCCTCCACCCCTCTAGATGATGGAGGCTCTAGCAGATATTTTTAGTATTCTCCAGGCTCACCTCCGAAAGCCTGAGAGATGACCTGGAAGGTGTCAGTCCCGTACGCTGATATAAAACCATCAACTCTGGGCTGAAATGGGCTGGTGTAGTCAGGGTGAATGCGATATTGCAGAATATGGTTTCGGGCCGTATTACTGCCGTCAGATCCCGATTCGTTTAAATGAAACTCCACAAGCTGAAGTCTTGTGCTTGAGCACATGCTGCTGCAATGGAGTCCATCTGTCATGTAAATTATACAGAACCGTGTGCTGTCGCGATACGTTTCTGTAACACGAGAAGGGCTGAGTGGAAAGTGGCAGAAGGGAAAACCAGAAAGCTCACCACAAATACAGACGTCCACACCCCTCCCCTCAAGTACAGACATCCACAGCCCTCCCCTCAAATACAGACGTCCACACCCCTCCCCTCAAGTACAGACGTCCACACCCCTCCCCTCAAATACAGACGTCCACACCCCTCCCCTCAAGTACAGACGTCCACACCCCTCCCCTCAAGGGTGGGTGTCTACACCCGCATTAACTTTTTCCAGTCCAAGAGGACGTAATCGATTCATGTCCAACGGGACATCTTGACGGGACATCCAGTGGAATGCCTTGACGAGTTGCCTTGTCATGAAGAGGCCACAGGGTGTTAGGGTGACATAGCACTGGGCGATGAGCCATGTTAATCTGCTAGGCGGTTAATTCTGGCTTTACGGGTGGAGATATTGTTCTCGCGTTGTACCCCTCCCACTCCACTAAACCTGCAGGTCATTAAAATGTTAATGACTGTGATCAGTTTAATAATGTCACTGGCCCCATTGCCATCA
The DNA here is from genome assembly GCA_025802075.1 of Tenebrosternarchus preto. NCBI lineage: Eukaryota > Metazoa > Chordata > Actinopteri > Gymnotiformes > Apteronotidae > Tenebrosternarchus > Tenebrosternarchus preto. The sequence continues at coordinate 21,861,904 of JAOYMR010000003.1, read as the reverse complement.
ATCTCATTTTTCATACCTAATATAATGTTGACATGGAGACAGTGAAAATTATGCAAATTAAAGAGGTACTCTGCTCAACTTCGTGGAATGAGTGAGTATTACTGCAAGCTGGCGTTACTCAAAGTAAGATCGTTAGCCAATAAGACTTTTATTATGAAAGGAGTTTTGCATCCAGGACATGGACTTTTTATTTATTATGGAGGGCTGGCTCCAAACAGGAGAAAGCAGCCAGCTTGTTGAGCTGTATCCACAATACTGTCTGTGTTTAAATTCTCAGAGAACCTGTGTTCTGGGCAATGACTTTCCTGCAGTATATATAAATGACATAAATGTTAACTTTGGATAATTTTTGAGTTTTGAAATGTTAGCTTTTAAAATTATGTATTACAGCTTAGTGTATTAGTATTTATTGATCTCCAAACAGCACATTCTTAAAGGAATTAGCTTGTTTATTGTCAGATGTGGTGACTGATTTTGACTGGGGGTTGTTTTAATACCCATTTAAATGATAAAAATGTGTTGTGGCTGTTTGAAGTCTTTTCATTTTTAGTAATTTTTTTGGATTTAAATCTTTTTTTTGACCCAGTGTAACCAAGTGAATGATTTGCTAAGATGCTTTAATACTTTGTGCGTCACTGTGAGGCAACAACCCCTCATTAGTTACACCACTGGTAAACTCCTCCCTGTGGTTAAACAAGGAAATTATAACTCACAGAAACACAGGCAGACTGAGTGCAGGTGGAAGTAATCCAAACTATAGTTTCACTAGATTCAAGGACCTGCTAGCTGCTTGTACTGAATACTTTAGAAATGTGAGAGGGATTTTATATGAAAAATTGCTGCTAATCAGCATAATGCACTATTTGTTCCACCATCGATCACCTCATAAATGGAGCTCTGCTAGTTTAGCCTCCAACACTGATTGTTATGGTTTTTTTTTTTTGATCTTGTAAATGTTAGAGCTACAGTTGTTTAACTGTGATAAGATCAACTTTGTGTCCTCCTCCCCCTTATTAATCATTTGAAACAATTTAATAGGAGCAATTAATTTGTGTTGTGTTCTTCTGCTTTTTTGATGTTATACCATCCAGTTTTTAAAAAAGGATTATGTCACCTGTTGCTCCCATGTACATCGATTGTCGATAACCTGAACCTATCAGTTTGTTGTCAGTGTAATCAATTTCTTAATGACCTTTTATTTCAAAGATTTTGGATAAGGCTTTCTCAGTTCAAACTGTGCTGCTTTTTGAAGAAAATATCATTCTTGACATTCGGGTTTCACCCAAAGCACAGCACTGAGATAGCATGAGCACTGAGATAGCATGAGCACTGAGATAGCCTGAGCACTGAGATAGCCCTCCTGAGAGTTTTAAATGACCTTTCGATGGATGCTGATGATGGTGCAGTTTCTGTTTTAATTTCTCTGGATGTTTAGCACAGCCTTTGATTCCATGGTATTTTATTGGAAAGGTTAAAACATTGGACTGTAATTTCTGGGACAGCACTAAAGTGGTTTTATTTGTACCTAACAAGCAAGTAGGACATTTTCTTTTGATGACAAGATGCTTGACCCTGCATCTCTTAACAGTGGGGTGCCTCAAGGTTCCATCTTGCGTACATTTTTATTTTCTGTGTGTATGTTTCATTTAGGCTCTATCTTATTCAAAGTTTGCCTAAACTACCAATATAATGACATTATAATCACAATGGTAAATTGGTCAGTCTTACCAACTGTGTTTTGACTGCTATCAAAATCTTCTCAAATTCTAAATTGTGGGTCTGGTGGACATGTCCAAATAGGGGCAGTTGTGCTGGGTTAAAGCTAAGCCCTGTGAGAAATCTGGCCATGAACTTTGACTTCCATCTCAGATTTATTTTGCATGTCTAGAGGCTTCTTCAATTCTTTTTTCAACTCAGAAATGTCAGCAAAAGTTTGAAAGTCTCTGCCCTTTCCACGCACTGAAAACATTACTCACGCCTTCGTCTCCACCTGTGTGGACTGCTGTAATGCCTTGTTCGCCTGTCTGAGTCAGAGAGACGTGGCTTGTCTGCGGCTTGTTCATAACGTGCCTGTCCATCTTCCTACTAGGACGAAGCTCATGGAGCACATTACATCAGTACTGGCCTCTCGCCATTCATTCCCCCATCAGCCACAAAGGAGACTTTAATATTAGTGCCCACACACCCTGCTTTACACAGCAGGGACCCAGCATTCATAACTGAGCTTATGTCTTCTTCAATATGGGAGAACTTCTAAGGATTTCAGATCAGGGGATATTAACCAGCCCCTCTACCCCCCCTCAACCAAATGATTAACAAAGAGGAACAAAACTTTTGCAGCTTGGATCTGTGGAAGTCTCCTGGCTCATTGGAGATTTTGTCTGTACTTTTTAAAAAATGTTTAAAGACTTTTGATAGCTCTTAATCTATAGTTTGTTTGCATTTGGGGTTCTGCTGTGTTTATTGCTTTGTTGTGCTTCACTTTGAGATGGTATATAAATACTTAATTACTAAGAGTCCCGTTCTTTCTCTGTGTACAACCCAGTTGGTTTCTTTGGAGTTGGTTTTATTTGTGGTTGGAGGGTTGGTAAGACAGTTGCTGTCTTGTCTTACACACTCAATAAAGACAGGTGACACACCTGTGTGTGTGTATTTTGTGTGTGTGTGTGAGAGAGAGAGTGAGAGAGAGACAGATAGAGAGAGAGAGAGAGAGCAATCAGCTGAGTGACGATCTAATCACACTTGAGCTGCAGCTGTGCTCTTGCAGTGCGTCTTTGACCTATGACCCCTCCCGGCCCGAGCTGCAGTGGGGGTGGGGAGGGGGGACAGGGTGTAGCAGGGGATGTGGTGCAGAGCCGCGGTGCATTAGTGTTTGCCATCTGTCGTGCGCTGTGTGTGTGAGGGCCTCCGCCCAGCCACGCTCACGCTTCTGTCCACACACACAGCCGAGGCAACGCCACATGATTTGAGACGCAGTGAGAGAGACAGACAGGAGCAGCAGCACAGTGGAGTGTACAGTAAAAAGAGATGAATCAGAGCACTAAAAAAGTGAGCTGACTGTATATACCGAAGGAAGACATGGTGCTTGTGTGTGTGTGTGTGTGTGAGAGAGATACAAATACAGACAGAGAGAAAGAAAGAAGGAGTGTGTGTGTGTGTGTGTGTGTGTGTGTATGAGCGTGTGTAGTGGCTGACACCCTAGTCAGGTTGCCTCTTTTACGCATTATAGACTGATAGATATTGTCTCCTCATTAAAAGATGAATTACTCTTGATTAGTGGAAAGCTCATATATCTCAGATGAACCCTAATTATAATCAGGCACTATGACAGGGCACCTACCTGGGGGAGATGGTGTGGGCATAGTACTATCTCTTTTCTATTAACTTTGAGAATATGATCAATAGAGTGTGAGTGTGTGTGTGCGTGTGCGTGTGCGTGTGCGTGTGCGTGTGTGTGTGCGTGTGTGTGTGTGTGTGTGCGCACCTTCGTTTGGGTTTACACATTTGTTGGCCTTCATCCATTACCAATTATGGCTGTGATCAATCTGGAGCTGTGCTGTAATTGTGATCATTCTGGTCAGTGCCGAGGCAGCAGTGATGCATGCTGGGAAGTGGCTCCTCTCTTTGTCTGCATTCTGACCTTATTTTAATGACAACAATTCCCCACCTGTCTCCCCTGTTCATGCAACAGGAGCACTGTGCTACATAGTCACTCACTCACAGTGTGATGGATGGATGGATCCTAGCCAAAGAAAGTGCCACAATGTCACTCTTGCTTTCCAATCAACTTCAAGTTTGTTGGGGAAGGTAATTTCCCACAAACATGCATTGACAAACTCCACGCAAAAAAACATTTGATCCTCAACAAATCAAGAGCTGACGCTAAGAGGCCTGTAAGCTCTGAACATTCATCATCAGTCTGGCCTTAGTGCTGTGGGACTTCGAACTAAAGCGCATTCCTGAATTGATTATATAGAGATGACATGTTTGTGCTGTATGTAATGCACTGTACATGTACTGTATGTAACAACTATTAATTGTGCTGTTTAATAGTGTAAGCCACTTTGCACTTGTAAGTGTGTTTCCTTTAACACTTTAATCATATTCACAGAGATCCAATCTCCAGGGACAAAGAAGCTTTATCATCACACAGCAAGACGGCTGGTATTTGTAATTGCTGGAGTTGTGTGTGTGTGTGTGTGTGTGTGTGTGTAAACAAACTACTGGAAGAGCAATTCATGGACAATAACGTGTGCAATGAAATGCAACACCAGACAATAAGAGTATATACCACTGAACATTACATTAAAGGTTAAGAGTATAAGAGTATATACCACTGAACATTACATTAAAGGTTAAGTCAGTTACAAACAGTTACTCAGTTGCATGAATAATGAATAGTTGTGTAAATATTAACATTTATGAAATAGCACTATTTAAAATAAAGTTCACAAAAATATTAACATTTATGAAATAGCACTATTTAAATAAAGTTCACAGAAACATACACGACCCTCCCATTATTTAATGAGCTGCAGTCCTCATGAACCCTAGTAGGTGGAGATCTCCACCCTCTGTTTGAGAATAATACATTCGTATTACTGGAATCTGTTTCATAGCTTCACATTTCAGTGGAGTGTTTCAGGTGGATCAGCTGAAGCACTCAGGATCAATCAGCATGGACCCCCTGTGACCTGCTCTCCTACTGCGGTGTCCACGCTCAGCACAAATGTACAAGTAGAGATATAGAGAGAGAGGGAGAAAGGGAGAGAGAGAGAAAGGTTGAGAGAGGTCTCTCTTTCAGAGGGAGAGTGAAAGAGAGAGAGAAAGGGAGAGATAAGGAGAAATAGAGAGGTAGAGAGCAGTAGAGTGGGGGCATCTACTCCTCCTCCTCCATCTCTTTGCTCCTTCATCCTCCTTCCTCTTCATCCCCTCCACTGAGACTTACACAGTCTCCAAATCAGAGGCAGAGCTGGTGAGCAGCGTACCAGATGAGCGCAGGTCAGCATCATTAAAAAGCACATCTCTCCGCTTGATCTGCAGCTCCGGTCGACTGAGCGCACGGGGACACTGTGCCTCTTCCTCTCCGCCGCCGCCGAGAGACGAGCAGCGCGGGGGCCGACTCCTGAGCCCTGTTCCGCGGGCCCCGCTGTCTGATCCTGTTAGCGCGCCGTGATATTGGCTTGGAAAAGCCCTGTCTCATGTGTCAGATGCAGATCTGCTCTGCTCTGGTCGATGTGGTTTCAATCACAGGCTCAGCAACTCTTACTCTAAGTCCGACGCATAGCAACCATCGCCGAGGGTCAGAGAATTCCAGAGAATACTTACGTCTTTTAAGCCCAAGGTGCAGAAAGGAGTTTCCAGTTAATTTTGTGTTGTTTGTTGTTACATTTTCTTGAACTGTAATTAAACGTGTAAGACGTATCGTTTATCATTTTATGTGAAATGTCATGTCACTATAAATCTTTTCTCTTCACTAAGATGCTCCGTTGCAGTTGGATTACAGAGGCGGAAAATTACTAATGAATGAGCTTAAGCATTCATAGAGTTGTTATAACAGCTGTCATACACCCTCATGTGTTGTACATGCCAAAAGATATAAATGATCTATACGAGTCAAATGAAAACGTGTTGGGAGTCTTTTTAGCAGGTGTCACAACAACAGCATGTGGCTTTTATTTTTAGCTTCATGTCAACTCTGTCCAGAATCAACCAAAATCAGCACAGCATCTGAGAACAACACAGTTGCTTTCCTGAAGATGCGAGAGTCAATTACTGGAGTACAGCAGACAGAACGGTTGAGAGGCTCTCGAGTCTTCGTAGCACACTGACTATCGAGGAAAGGTCAGTTTTGAAAACGTTTAAGTCATCCACTGCACTTGAAACCTCCTGCCTTTAGCGGGATTCCCTTAGAACTTTTTTCTTTTTCTTCACAGGAAATGACAACTTTCACCTGTGCTGACAAATCGGACTTTGTGGGCAAACCCTGCCTGGAATCCTGGCTGCAGGCCCAAAAAACCGGGTCCTTGTAGACAGGATCAGAACACAACTGATTATTAGTCATGGGTCATAATGAGACTTATAAAGGTTCATGTTGATTAGCTGGACTTCATCTCCTCTGAGCTAATATGGATCGTGTGTGATGCTTTTCTTTCTCTGGGGAGTCGATGTTTTTGGAGTGGAGGAAGCTCTAAGGTCTGGAACTGTCCCTTTCCCACCATTAGTCAGTTTCAGTCACCTGTTTCCAGGGCAACCCGTTGCTGGCATGACACTGCTATTTGAATGTGTTGCTTGGTTACTGTACGGTCTCTGGGCAGCATCATATTGAAGTAGCTAGTGATTAGCACTACTGTATCAGTGATCGAGGAAACACACAATCTATTCTGTCTCTCTCATACCTCATGTCCTACAAGCACTCACACACCCACACACACAAACAAATACACACCACTCTAAATTTTTGCATACCATGCATGCAGTTGGGTGTGTGTGTGTGTGTGTGTGTGTGTGTGTGTGTGTGTGTGTGTGTGTGAATGTGTATTAGTGTATGCATTGGCTACAGCACTTATCTTACAGTGTTTAGGCACAGAAACATTCACAAAGTATTTGAGCGAATTCTCTTCTGTAAAGGACACTCTGTATGGTGTGTTTTGTCATCTCTGCATACTCTGCATGTAAAATGTAAATGTATCCCTAAAGAATAAAGTGTATGGTGATTACAAGGGTCAGAATGCAGCTGTTTGTTCATGGACGCTTGAAACGACTTGCTTGAAGTGTAGTCTCATGTATTCAACACTCGTTGTGATGAAAGAGATCAGTATAATGACTGGTCTGACTTGAAGCACCCCTCTTAATACACAAGCTCTTCTTCAAAAGATTTACTTGCCTCGCTGCTTTGAGGGTACGTGTGTGTTTAGTTGATGTGTGTGTGCGTGTGTCTGTTTGTGAAAGGTGGAAGGGTCTCTCAAGATCTGGAGGGCGTGCCAGTGTGCCAGTGTTTACCCCTGGAGTGGCAGGCTGCTCTACTGATCCTCACGCCCCCAGAGCAGAGCTCGTGGCCCTCTGCTATTCCTCCAGAGTGTCCCCGTTCTCACAGGACTCCTACACCGGTCCCAGCAGGTGAAGCAGCCTGGAGGCTGGACCTTCACCTGCTAACGCAGGACCCCAGCTGCTAATCACTAGTTGGTCATACGGAGGAAGTGCTCTGACGTCTCTTTTGATAACATATTCGTCTAAGGGGTGCCAAACTCAGACTTGCTTGCATCACCAGTCTTTTGCTTGCTAACAGCCACTGAAGTTGTGTCAATTTGTCCAAGTTTAAAGACTTTTCAAAAATCATCCATCATGCTAAACAAAAATGTTCCAAATCCGATAAATTTTGTCCTTCGATATGTTTTTGTCCTACATACATTTTTCTATTTCACTTGATGCTTTGATTTATTAGCCTTAAATGCATTCAAAAACATCATTTTAAAACATTTGTTTTTTTAATCACACTTTTCAAACTCTTTTGTCAAACCAGCTTCTATTTAGCTCGGAGTTGCTGATTAGCTAACAATTTTTGTACGTGACGTTCTGGTGTACTTCACTTTCGTTAGACTTTCGTTTTCTGTTCACATCTCCCTCATGCTCTGCGAGGTGACTACGACACTCAAACTTCAACGACACTCAAACGAGAAAAATCCTTTATACTTGGAGTTCCTAATATGGGCATGATGCTAATGAGAGGAGTGATTTCAGGAGTATATGAACGTTTTGTCTATAACCTGTAACCTAGCCTTGAGTTTGGCTCACTACTGTAATAACAGACACCAGCTACACGACCTCTCAGTTCAGTTACAAGACGAATTTAAATTTAAAACATTCTAGATTAATTTGAATTTAAAACGTTCTAGATTCATTTGTTGAACTGGATTAGAATTGGATGTACAACCACACAAGATTCATGATAGTTTTTCCAGATTGGTGAAAATGACATTATTGATCACTAAGAGGACAACAGCGTTCCCTGCTCACTCAGAGTAAGATGCAGCTGGGGAAAATCCAGAGTAGTTTTGTCAGGAACATTTTGCCAGAATTGGAGTAGCCCCTGTTTGCAATTTTGAGCGGCATTAACATTAATCTGCCGGTGCTGAGAATAGATGTGAACACACAGCTGTATCAGGGTAGCGCTGAACCGTGTAATTGTTTCATTAAAGACAATCAGCTTCCATGTTCTAACAGAAACACCAGCATGAGAAGTGAAGTGGGTTTCAGACCAAGCACAGGGAAGCCTGGCCATCATCCCTCACATTTACACACCTGAACTACACCTTCACATTCCCTACTTTGATGTGTCCTCCACCAGATGACTCAATTCTTCAGCTTTCATGTTTATTCTTTGTGGGTTTTTGCATGTGCAGTGGTGTCATTGTTCTGAACGTGTTCAGAACCTCCGTCTCCAGGGGTGGTCAGACTCACGTTTCAGCAGGTGGCCACAATCCCCAAGGAACAGTGTGGCTTCAGTCATATCAGAAACTTTTAGCACTGAAAACGGTCTGGAACTCACAGGCTGGAGAGGTTGGGCCAGTTGTAAGTATATGCGTATCTATAGTGACGGACCCGATGCTGTGTTTACTGAAAGGGCTTTTTTCTGCTTTTATTTGGTTTTTGAGTGGCGGCGTTTGTACCTTTGGGATATTTGACTGTAATAGACATGACAAGCGCATAGTTCATCTACATTGTTCAGGGTTTCATTACAAGTAACCAATTAATACCAACTCCAAACACATCCAGTTTGCACTGCAGTCTTCTGACAGCATCTTTGCCTAGAGGCAATCTACCGCATTTCTGTCTAGTGAGCAAATCGCAGATCAAAATGTAACAATCTATATTCATTCATCACTTCTCACTCTGTCTTCCCTCTCTCACCATCGCAGTGCGAATAGGGGAATGACTGAGTGTGAATGTGGTCTAGCGGTTCAGGGCTGGGCTCTAATTGGTCTGGACACCGTTCTGGAACCTTCCGGAGTCCTTCGGGGGCCCCACCTGCCCCTGTCTGACCGTGGTGTCACTCACGAAGACACAGTCATGCGGCAGTCCCACCGACTGTGTCACTCCACTGTCTCTTAGGCCGGTAAATAAAAATGTCCTGTTGTTTAGCTCATGTATGCAGGTGGCAGGAGGGGAGCAGCTGCAGACAGATCCTGGTGCGATGTTGCTCTCCACGACACAAAAAGTCCAATAAGCCTTTGAAGACCTATTCTCTCTCTCTCTCTCTCTCTCTCCCCCCCCCCTTCTCTTACCATCTCTCTCCCTCGCACTCCCTCTCACCTCCCCTCTTTCTCTCCCTCTCTCTCTAAGAGGCATGACAACACATTTTTGGGGAGGCGGTGACCCATAGCCTGATCTGTGTGCACAGTCCTGTTTGATGTAAGAGGTTTGAAGGAAGACATGTGACCAGGGGTGGGAGTGACCTGGCTCCCTCTCTCCTGCATTACCTTGCCTAGGAAAACTGACTGATTAACATCTACCCACTACACTTGTTTCTCGCGGTTATCTTTGATCTCGATGGAGAATGACTGGGATCTCTCCAGTTATACAACCATGTTGCATAAAAGACTTTAATATACATACTAAGGGATTCCCCTTCTCATGACACATATCCATGATGCAGAGGGGAAACATGACATCATTTCCTTCCTTAATTATCCGTGTGACATATGCCAGGTTATTGAGAGCAAGTAGTGTTGAGGTTGGCACTGTGCAGAGTCCATGCCCACTGCTCCTGGCATGACTCACCTTGTCCGTCTCTTCCTGCCCCTCCACCATAGCTTTTTTAATGTCTGAAAGAAAACCTACCATGACTACCCCCACCCACACACCCGAGAACCTCATCGCAGACCCTAGACCCCCCCCCCCCACTCCAGCCACCATGCCTTCGCGATTCTGCAAGCTCCTGATCGCCGCCCTAGTGGATAGAAATCATTTGTTGCTTCGCACCAGTGCAGGTGCAGGCCAGGTAAGGCTCCATGTTTGCCTTTTGTTTTATAGCTCAGCCCTTCCTGCGGGAAGCTGCTGACCTTTTAAAGACCACAGCTCTGCACAAGGAGCCTTGTGTGCACGTTCCTACCTACAGGCACGAGCCGAAAGTAACGGCTGTTGTATTAGCCTCCCTCTGACAAGCTAGTTGGTCGGTGGTGGCCTGGATTCATAAACAAGATTTCTCACCCCAGTGTCTCAAGACTCCTCGAGTAGATTTATCCCTAACGACCATCCACTCCTCAGTCTTTCCCCTGACCTTTACGGACAGGGAATGGGGGAAGGGCGTTATCTTCGGAGCCGAGCACGGGAAGCAGTTTGGCTTATGCCCGTGTCATAAAGCTCAGTGATCTCAGACGTGTCTCCTATCTGCTTCCGGCAGGCTCTGCCCGTTCCTCTCTACGTGGTTCTCTCCGCGAGGTCTCCAGCCCGCTGCAATCGCCACCAGCCGCCCGAAGACGGGAAGCCTGGGCCAAACCGGGCCCTTACAAGCCGTTTCAGACCCGATTTTCCACAGTAGTTCACATTCCCCATGAAGGCTATCTGCGCACACGGGCTTTGAAAGATATCTCCACACTCTTGCTTTGAAGTGTTGCCTTCCCATTACAAATGCATGGACCTTTGTAACATTTTATGGATTTATTTACTCCTGGATTTTGTTGCATCCCAGAAAATACATTTCATACACCGAAATCTAGACTGTGAACACGTGTAGATTACAAACTCTCAACTCAAATATTTTGTGTCACGCTTTTTGGTCTGTGTTCCTGGTTAGCCTTCACTGTCATAGATCATTCAGTGTCTGTTTTATGGACACTCCACATTCCACACTCTTCATAGACATTTTTCTAGTTTATCAGCTGCATGTAGATAAGGAAAGGGAAGTTGCTTTAGACTGCAGTGAACCTGTGCACAAATATTTTGACAGGTTGAGTAAGTTTCTGAATCTAAATGTTTGGTACACCCTCTGCAGTTTTAATAAGAACTTTATATATTTGTTTTTATGACTGTTTAAATTCAAACTAATGATTCCCAGCGCTGAGAATGATCGGAATCGTGTGGTGATCTTTGCTTCTTTCGGTTCTCATTTGTCCTAGAAGCTTCCGATCTTGTTCTGGTTTTCATACGAGACACTACTTTAGTGGCATTGTGGACCGACGAGTTGCCACGTAGTCTGAACTCCGTTCAGGGCGTTGTGGATACCGCGGGCCTCCGTTTGTCGTTGCTGGGTACGCGTTCCGGCTCGCCAGAACGTGTTCTATGCGCTAACGTGTTTGTGATTAATTGATATAACGGAAACGCTCCCAGCTGTGGAGAGACGGGCGGGTGCCTGACGTAGCCGCAGGTGCTGACTGCTTACAGCAGGGGCCTGCGCAGACGCCCAGATTTCTGCGGATGGTGGCGGTGGTGAGTTTAAAACTGCAGGAAGGCCACTGAAACTGTGCATAAAGGGCACCGGCAAAGTCGCGCTAAATTAAGATACGTGCTGGCGGTTCGTGCTGGTAGAAATTATGTCATATTACTAAACCTAATTAAATAAAATATAAAAAGCCTTACGGACAATCTGTTTAATGCTTTCTCTTACGCAGTGTACCGTGTATCATGAGGTGGTACTGCTAGGAAATACTACATTGTGTCATAAACATGGCCCGGTTAATGCCACATCCTGCTCGAGGCTTTGTGTCTTTTCCTCTGCTTTCCGTGCACAAGGTCAGTGAGTGCAGCACACAGAGCCTTTTCTGACGTCGTTCCCTCCACAGACGAAACTCCGCTTGTCTTGCCTCGCTGTGCCTCACTCCCAGCTACTGAGAGCAACCGGTAAAGGCGAGGCGGCTCGAGCGCTCGTAGTCAGCTGAGAGAGGCGAAACGCATCTGTTGTCAGAAAGGGTGGAGAGAGAGAGAGAGAGAGAGAGAGAGACGCTCTGCGTCTGTGCCGGTCTCTGTCATCCGAGGAAGCGAGACCTGGACGCTCGAAAGCTGGAGTATTTTCAACCCGTCTATTTTTGAACGGTGCCTCTGGAGCGCTCGAGGGCCGGCTTCCACCGTTCCTACTAACCAAGCGATGAATTACGCGACGGAGAATCATTACTTCTTACCGGCCCCCTCTTCTATCGTCGGGTAGCAGTCTTCTTTGGAGGTGTTATTTCCTAAAGTTGAGCTGATTTTGAACACCACCCACGGTACGAGGTTGAAAATGTCTTGAAAAAGCAAGCAGAAAAACATGACAGTAAGTAGCCTTACGTTACGTTTGTTTCTTTTCCAGTCCCTTGATTAAGTGCTAACTAAATTTATCTTGGATAACACTGTAAGCTTAGTTTGTGTAGTTTATTTTTTTTTTAAAGGAAATCTGTAGACTTCGTGCACAGATTCAAAGCAGACCCTTGCTTTTTCCTTTTAGGGTTAACAGACGGCAATGTCCTTATTTCAGTAACTGTGTAGGCAGTTCCCAGAGGTTTTCTTGGCGTAGTTTAACCATGGAAACGGTTTCCCATTTTTCTTGCTGTGTTTGTTTGTTGGTGGGTTTCGCAGCCGCACCTCTGTTGCCGGGTGGATATCAGGTTTCTCGCACTACTTATTTTGGAACATGACATCATGTAGGAGTGAGTGACTGTGCGGTTCTTTGACGACCGCTTCGTAAATTCATTAATGGGTCGTGTGCGCTTCTTCCGAATTTTGCACGGCGGCTACACAATGCTGATGATGACGCGCACGCGGTGACATTTGGGAGAGGCTCGCGCATGTCCTCGCAGTCCGCGAATATGTGTTCACTGTAACACTACTGCAATGCTTGTGTGATTATTGCCTTCATTAGTAGCAATTGCAGTTTTACGTTTGCACTTTCGTAGAAATTATTAAATGGGTAGTTTAATATGAGGCTTGAGCAGCTGTTCGTTTGCAGGAATTGTGTGTGCGCGCGTGTGTTGTGTGTGTGTACGTGTGTGTGTGTGTGTGTGTGTGACTACTACATAAGCGCGCTGTGAGGTTAATTCCAAAAGATAAGACAAATCACATCCCCAGTCAACTGCCGTTTACCTTTTAGTCACTTTAAATACTTACACAGTTCATACAGAATAAAAATATTACGAAAAGAGATTATAAATTAATTTAATGCCTCGATCAGCGTAAAAACAGTATTACGTGACTTAAACGTCCACATCGCAAGCTACCGTTGGTCTTTTAAAGAGCATCTTAAGTCCGGTTTTTAAAGGATTCCCACGGCTTTCCTCCAACTCGACCTCTCCAAATCTTTTCGCTGCTTTAGCAGCATCCGAACTTGTTATTAAAGGATTCTCGATAAAGAAACACAATAAATGTGTCTGTATCGCAGTAGTAGACCGCGCTACCCCGCGAGAAGGCGCGTCACATACTGTAACTGTATGTTTCCGTCAAGACTGGATGTGGCAATTCGATGACCGTTACGAAGGGACACCACGCTGGTTGCTAATTGTGAATTGATGAGCACATTCTTAAAACGTGTAATCGACCGTATTTACTTTTATATTTGAAGAGCATGTTGACATGCAGGCAGGAGTAGCCGCGCGCACAGTCATGTTTATATAGGTTACGTAGATTACGTTGTTTGTGTTTTACTTTACCCGTTCATTCTCCCCCTAAAACTGATATTCGCGTCAGCAAATAAACAACTGTTGGTTTGCTCACGTTAAAAGGTTTGACCGCGGCTATTGTGCTAGTGCTGAATATTACGGTGCAATAGTGTTGTTAAACGTTTGCCCTCTGGACCGCCAAAGTCGGTTACTGAAACTGAGAAGATGAGTGAAAGTGTCCCGTCTATGGTTTTCGAGAACAGAGAACGCCCGGGTTTCACAGTCGCACATACTCGTCTGGTGTCATAATTTTGTTATGGATAAAGCACAGCGCGGACTTCGGTCAGTAGTCTTATTCCAGTCCTGGGATAATCTGATATCCCAAACTGTTTGTGTTTTGCGTGCCCATAGCATTAACACGAGACAGAAAGCCAAGGGTTACTTTGTCTGCAGACACGATTGCTGGGCCGCATTCATAATGCACGTCGTCTTTGTTAAAAGCAAAGGCTGATCCTAGGTCAACATTCTTACTCTGAGACGTTTAAGAAATCGTATTCATCGTTGTCTTGCGCTCTCGTTTTGCTGGTTAGGGTTAACGGTTCTCCACTCAGTGTCACGCGTGGAATTCGCGCTGTCTTGCGGTTAGCTGCTAAATAACTTTGGGAGGCTCTTTAAAAGAATGTTGATTTGTTCCTAATAAAAAGCATCAGCTTTTTCGAGGCCACCGGCACTCTTTCCGAATCCTATAAACTGGGCGGACGCTCTCATTAGCTTCGTAATCAATCACCGCGCGATAAACAAACAGCGGAGCTCGGAGTCAAGGTTAGTCATTTCCTTTCGTAGAGACCTGCGCGGTCGACTTAATCTCTGGGGAAAGAAGTTTAGTTTCGACATTTTGTGCACGTGGGAGAGGAAACCCTACCTATGTTGTCTTATAACTGTCGAACAGCATCTTGTGTTGTTCATCCAGAAATCACTGCTCACACTTATGAAGTCTTATACACTATACGAACTGATGAGCTGTATTTAGTATTTACTTGTAATTGTAATTTTTTTTCCCAGATTTCGAATATACTGTGAATCCGATGAAAAGCATCTCCACAAAACAGCAATGTTCTTGTGCTATTCCTGTACCATTCCTCTGATATTCCTGTGCTATTCCTCTGATATTCCTGTGCTATTCCTGATATTCATGTACCATTCCTCTGATATTCCTGTGCTTTTCATAAAGCACACGGAAAAGGCCACTGGAGCCAAATTAAGAGGCTGACTTGGCTGAGCTGATGTGAAAGTTGAGGGAACAGTGTTGTAGTTCTTTGGACTGTGCCATGTGAGGAAACAATGGGGCCCAGGTGTGTGTTGCTCGGAACACAGTGTCTGCCTGACCGTGTAGCACCCTGCACCAGAGAGTCACAGGAGTGGGTGGAGGCCAGGTGGAGGGGTAGGGGGTGGGGGGTGGAGACGCAGCTGAACCCGTCAACGTACCAGGGAAGTGCAGGAAGGAAGTTCCCAGCAGGAAGTGTGACTGTTCCAGAACTACAACATCTCTACTCTGAGCGCGCACACTTCCCAGAAGGCCTAGCGCAGCACACACACACCCTGGCAGTGTTCACCTCCTGTGTTTCCCTGATTCATTGCTTTGTCGTTCCTTATCTCTCCATGTCCTGTGACCCTGGTATTCTCTGCATCACAATGGTTTGTCAGGATTTGAAAAGATCTGACTACGAAATATACTGTACTGTGACTGACTCCTGAATGATATTCTCTCTTTCTCTCTGTCCTTCTCTTTCTCTCCGGCCCTCTCCTTGTCTCTCAGGACTACCGGGAGGATGGCATGGACCTGGGAAGCGATGTCTCCAGCCGCTCTGGTTCCGAGTCCAGCTCCAATAAGGTAACTCCGTGCTCAGAGTGCAAGCCGTCGCCCAGCTTGGACCTGGTTACCCTGGACGACTACGACCCAGACGACCAGGACTACCAGCGCTACAAAAAGCGAGTCATCCGGGACTGGGAGAGCAAGTTTGGCGCCGATTACGCCGACAACTGCCTGGCGGCCGCGGATGGAGCCTTCCGGAAGCCGCCGGTGAACGGCCGCAGCCTGGCCGAGGAGCTGCAGGACGTAAAAGGCACGGCTCCGCCCCCGGTGGTTCCTGCTGCGACGCTGGTTGCCGCGGCGCCCCAGGAACTCAAGCAGAACGGCAATGTGGTTCTGAGCAGCGCGCACGACCCCCTCTCGCCTCTCGGGTCGGGTGGAAATCAGGCCCAGGCCAAGGCCGAGCACAGGAGCGGAGGCACGGGCGGAGGCGGTGGAGGTTGGAGCCTCGGGGGTGGAGGTACAGGGGCTGGGGGCTGCAACCGGCTGGGAGGCCCCAGGGAGGAGAGCGTGCTGGAGGACAGTCAGCTCCCCACCATGGACTGGGCCGCACTGGAACGGCACCTGGCCGGGCTCCAGTTCAGGGAGCAGCAGGAGAACCACAATCAGAACCTGAGCCGGACCAGCTCCACCAACGTGAGTCTCGTCCCCACCCTTCCTCCACCCTGCAGGGCGTTTGCCTGCACTGTTTGTGTCCATACGAACAACTATGTTGTCATAAACACACCGTTTTGAGTGACATTTGATTGGATGGTTAAAGGAGGACATGCATTATTGCAACATGCAAATGATTTTATTAAAATAACTGCAGAACAGTTAATACTTATCAGGAGATCAGTCAATTATCTGGAGATTGTTTGGTGATTGGTCACATCACTTAAAAAAAAAAAACCTGTGATTTGTTCAAAGCCTCATTTGCATATTGTAGCCTTGTGTGTTATTTCAGCACAGCAGAGGCATTGCTGTGAAAATTATTACCAAGTGTTATATTGTACAGTTCTACGTGCGTTTGGCCAGCTGGGTGGTTATAACACAACCTCTGGACCAAAGCACTTTCTGTATACCCACAGATACGCCCACCTCGTTTATCCACAGATACGCCCACCTCGTTTACCCCCAGATACGTCCACCTCGTTTACCCACAGATACGCCCACCTCGTTTACCCACAGATATGCCCACCTCGTTTACCCACAGATATGCCCACCTTGTTTACCCACAGATACGTCCACCTCGTTTACCCACAGATACGCCCACCTCGTTTACCCACAGATACGCCCACCTCGTTTACCCACAGATACGTCCACCTCGTTTACCCACAGATAAGAACACCTCGTTAGCACCTCTGAACCAATGTAACCAGCTTAATCTCGTTTACTGAGGCTGGGAAAGGATAGATGGTAGGGAGAGCGGAGTGTGTGTCGCGGAGTGTGTGTCGCCGTGGAGACTGAGGAGCGGTGTGAAGGCTCGTTCTGACATGAGTGGGCTCCCCCTCTTCCAGCAGCTCAGTGCATGCTGATATAGTGCCGCTATATTCAGGAATTCCGTGGGATTTTCCAGTAGCCAGTACTGTCACTTTCCTTCACGCACGTGGGCTTAAGACACATTGCAAGGGTGTCGTTTGCGAAAGTGACCCGAAAACCTCTCCTCTCTCTCCCTCTCTCTCTCCCTCTCTCTCTCTCTCTCACACACACACACACACACACACAGACACTGAGTGTCAGGATGAGTGGATGCCAAATGGTGTGTAAGACCAGTCATTCACCTGTAAACTACTGAATGGTGCAGTCACCAAATAATGAACTCACAGGCAGCTGTGTGATTGTGTGCATGCGTGCGATGTGGGTGTGCATGCAGTTGTGTGTGTGTGTGTGTGTGTGTGTGTGTGTGTGCAGGCTCACGTTACAGCTGGATTGATGCCCTGTCATAGTCCATTCATCAATCGTGGAGCATTATGTCTCTCTTAATAATACAGTAATCCGTCTGTCATGCGTGGTGAACTAAATATTCTAAAACATGTACGGAATGCCCTTAAGCTGAATAATTACTACATGTAATGTGTCCGTAAGAAATTAGCAGCCGTCCTCCAGGAGTGATACTCCTGCAAAGCGAAAGAGACGTTATGAAATGCAGCGGCCGACTATTCCAGCAGGCTATTTATAGAAGAACAGATATTTCGGTTACCGTTCAGACACGAGCGAAGGCCAATGACTTCATACACCATTTTCATACTCGCTGAACACTGACCACAGAGCGGGAATTTAAATCGCCAATACGCAGAACTTTCTGTTATTGTGTAGACTAGAGCATGCGACTAAGATCAGCAGCGTTCATGTCTGCCTTCGTCCAGCAGAGGGCGCTGTGGCAGCGCCGAAGAGCGCTTCTTGTACTCCTTGTTTTGCGTACTTATTTCTCCAGTGTAATCAGGACCATTCAGGTGGCCCAGTGGCCGCTGATTTCTCAGGCATGGAAATCTCTTAAGATTTCGATTTTCATGTGGCGTCTTTACGCATCCATTTCTGAGTGTCGTTTATATTGTTTAAGACCTTGCAGATATCATTATTTAATACTATAAGCTGTTTGTCTATAAAGTTTTCCTTGAACTGATCATGTACTAATTGCGTATTCAGTCAGGGCTGTCCGAATGCCTGACTTTAAAGTCCAGCTTTGTGTTCAAAGATTTTGTGTCAGCTTTTGTTGGTTTGTGATCACCCCCATTTTGAATATACAGAATGAGATCAAAAGAAAGTGGAGTGAACTGTAAACTGGTACAGTTAAGGTGTGCTGTAGAGTCTGGGTGTGTGTTTCATGATAAATGCTGGCATAGACATTCATCTGCAGTTTGGCCCTGCTAGGAATATTCAGGGAATTGAATGAAACTGTTTTGGTGTAAAGCGCTGAGCAGGAGACCTGCCTGTGTGTGTCTTTGACATGCAAACATACTGAGCTGGGGGACAATGGCTCCTGAGTGTGTGTGTGTGTGTGTGTGTGTGTGTGTGTGTGTGTGTGTGTGTGTCTTTTTATCTGCATGAGAGAATGTCAGGAATGCATATGGGGGTGGGAGAAAAAGCTGGAGTCCTTCACTCCCTGTGAGACTTGGTGGAGTGCCCTAGAGGAACACTTGGTGGTGTGCCCTACAGGAGCATTTGGTGGTGTGCCCTACAGGAATATATGATGGTGGAGGTGCCCTGTAGGAGGACTTGGTGGTACCATTAGGTAATTGCAGTGCTACGTCATAACTACATTATTTTTATGACCTTACCTTAACATTGTTAATGCCCTGAAGGCGAGTCTGGAGTACGTCGCTGGTATATACTCACAGTGTCAAAAACACTGAAGGAATGGGCATTAAATAATCAAATGAAATAACTACACGTTTAATTCCTGTTTATTTAGGGGGGGTATTTTCTGTAAACATTGCCCGTTGCTCTGACCAAATAAACGTTCTGTGTGATGTGTGTGTCTCTGTTTGGATCTGTCTGATGTGTGTCTCTGTTTGACTCTGTCTGATGTGTGTGTCTGTTAGGATCTGTCTGAT
>JAOYMR010000003.1:21794833-21805313 GCA_025802075.1 Tenebrosternarchus preto | reverse complement strand
GTAGTAGTACTAGTAGTAGTAGATTATTGTTATATTATTATTCATAGTTGTAGTAGTAGTATATTTTTGTTATTATAGTTTGAGGAAGGGATAGAAAGGATTGAAAATATTTTAAGGACAAAAAAATCTATTACATTTTTAATCTATTAAGACTATGTTCTTTATATTTTCTTTAGGGGGTAAAATTCCTCCTTGTGATTTTGAATAGGTAAGTGTCAGCAGGGTCCTAAAGGCCACAGCTTATTCAGTCTTTAAATCCAGGCTAATTAGGTAATTTACTGGCAACTCCACAAGTCTGTTTATGGCACAGTTCATTTGTCCTTCGGTCTGGGTTGGTCTCTGTCTGAAGAACTACCTCTGACATTGGCTCTCAAGTGAGTAGTTCCCCTGTTCTTCTGAACTCTCGGTATCAATAAAACCAGAAACCACTAGTTTTACCTCATTCTGTGAGCACCTCAGTACAAGATCCCACATATGCCTATTAGTCATGACAAAAGTGATCTTCAGTCTAAGAATCAGGCGTAAAATTAGAGTTGTATAGTCATCTCTGTTTGTGGAACTTCACCAACCACAGTATCAAATGTCTGTTTGGAATTGCCACTTGGAGATATTGTCATTACTGGCTAATCACATTTACGAGCAGCCAGTAAAAGTGAACACAGGGACCCCACCTTAAGCTGTGAAAGTTTCTTTTTAGTATCCCTGAAATTAATCAGTCCACATTTGGAGGATGTTTATGACAACTAACAAACTTCTACATTCAACTACTATACTGTATGTGATGTTTTAAAATCTGGTTAAAATCTTGGTTTATGGCAAAGATAAGAAACAAGGATTAATGACACTTGGCCAGTCCATATCGTTCCCACATTTGCCACATATATTGTTATAGTTAATCTTCTGGAAGAACTTCTCATTTCTGGAAGAACTCCAATTTAAAAGTCATGAGATTTTAAATCGCCTCACCAAAAGAATTATGGTTGAATACATGATCAGATAATATTTATCCACAAAGTTTTTAAAATTGTATAGAAGTCCCGAATATACATTTTCTGTTAGTGTCTAACAGGCTCATGTTCAGGTTTCAAAGTTGTGAGCAGGTTCTGCCCAGGCAACAGAACAAACGCTCTGCAAATAAACAATTTTATAAATTATATGGATTTCAAAATATGACACCTTATAGCATGTAAATTAGTCACGCTAAAAAAAATTATATTTCTGTTTTTCAGCATAGGTTTTTGGTTAATGAAAAAATGCACACCATAAATACCTGTGCATCTTAGAATGAGCTGTGAATTACCCTGTCAGAATTACAGAGTAAAATAGTAGGACACTATATTACATCATATGATCATATATCTGTATGATATCATATATGATACAGCAATTTCTAAAAGTTTCCTGCATTGCATAACCTACACAAAAGCAAACACAGCCACGTGTATCAGAACTTCCCAGACACTTCTTGAAAAAAGACATACAAACTGTGGGTTTCAAGGGTGAAAAGCTATAGGACGGAAGAATTTTGCCGCACTTTAGAATATAGCATTTGATTTAACAGTTCCGGAGTGGTCAGACAAGGTTAAAAACTCGTCATGTCTGCAGAGGGTTGTGCAGTCAGTGGAGTTGGTTGAACAGAAGAAGGAGACCATCAAAAAAAGGAGAACCTCAAAGCCAAAGCTCCAGAAGACCAGCAATGCTCTGATAAAGCACATCCATGACTTAAGACATAGATGTTCCTCCTTAGCTCAGTCTTCTTCAAATGTAAAGTCAAGTCAAAATTTATTTATGTATTGCTTTTTACAAATATAAATCGATTTACAAATACATAGTCACAAAGCACAAATATATTATCACAAAGCAGCTTTACAGATGTCTGAGTCCAAGCCCCCCAGTGATCAAGCCACAGTGGCAAGGAAAAAATCCCTGAGGGCAAGAGGAAGAAACCTTGAGAGGAACCAAGATTCAACAGGGGGGAGCACATCCTCTTCACCATCGAGCATCACAATAACAACTATACAAACAGTAAAGTCAATCCATTTGCAGCAGTGAGTGATATTCGGTGGGTGAAACTCCAACAGAAGAAAGGAATCAGGTTGGATAAGGCAGATTGGCAGATCATGAGTCAGGAATCTGCATCTCTGGTATCTCCTGGACCCTCAAATGTAGCATGAGAAGCTCGAGCGAGTGGAGGTGAACAGAGACAGGGAGAAAGCGGACCACAGAACATCAGGTAAGCTCTTGTAATGCAATGAGCGCAAAAATGTGTACTTGTGCAGAAGACTCCAACAGGGCTAGCTATGACAGCATAACTGAACAAGGAGTGAACCCGGAGGTGTCACAGACATGTGGGGTCCTGGGATGTTAAACATCAAAGCCAATCACTGTCACAAACTTGAGGGAACTTGTGAAATGGGAGAGTGACAGCATCCAAACATCCTAGTTTACCAAAAACGTAAGAGTAAAGTAAGAGGGGGGGTTGTTTACTGACTGGTAGTTTTCTCACCAGTTGTATAATGTATAATGATATTTCTCTTTTGTGGATTTCCCTGTGAAAACCCATTTGATTTGATGCATCTGTAAATGCAGTTATTCCAACTAAACTCCGTATCATCATGTAAAGAGTGACGTGTGTAACTGAAGCTGTAATCTGTAAGCCCACCCCACCCCCGTCCATGCCCCGCCCATGCCCCGCCCTTGCCCCGCCCCCGCCCTGCCTCATAAGTGGCAATAATCTTTTGTTTACTAAAATTTGGAGACCTGATATTGAACATTTGCTCATTATATAAAAAAGGTCAATATTCCTTATAGTGAAAGCCCCTGTATATCCAGATGACTTAAAAAAAAAACTTTAAAAACTGATGAATCTGATGAATTATTAGAGGTTAATGTTGCACAGTGTGGATGTGATATTTTATTTGTCTCTTTGTCTTTTTTGATATTTTAATTTATTTTGTCTTTCTCAAGGATGGTTTTGTTTTGGGATTCTGCAGATGTATTTTTCCTTTCTGTTCATAGTATTTATCGAACTGCCTTTCAATCGTCTTTTGATTAAAAATACATAGTCATGTATATCAGTTATGTGATACAGGTGTCTTGTATAGTCGCCTTCTTCTTGAGTCTCACTCTTACAAGCAGCTGCGGTAGATTAAGCAAGGCGCTTATCTCCGGCGTAACCCACGCTCCAGCAGGGTCGCACTGCCACCTCTCGTCCTACTGTTCTTTGTAAACCGCGGATAAGATTTAATTAAACCACAGGGTTCCACCAATGATACATGCGATGAACGCATCACCTATAGTGAAACTGAGTCGCTGTGTTAATTCCAGTTTCACTACTTTCAAAAGCGAGTGACATTATGCCCAATAATGTCTGTTTCGGGTCCTTTGAAAGGCGTGGGAAATCCCACTGGATGATACATCCTATAAAGAGGCGTTATAGCGCCGGTAAACCGCTGCATATTTATTCGTTCATCACAAGTTGACGGGGTAATTCGCACAGAAATCATGCACAGTGAGTATATTTACCTTCCTCACATGTTTATGTACATTTCAATCATTTGTTAGAATAGATTATTTAGAATATGCACCTTAACCTAAGATGTTACACACATATACACACAAACAGATGCAAAAAAATTATCTTTTTCTTAAAAAGTGATCTAAATTTATCTTTAAACATATCTTTTTGTTATTTTGACCAGTAATTTTTCTGGAAATACATACTCCAAATGATTACATTTGGAATTTGGGAGGAATATTGCCAGTAGTTATAGAATAAAATTAAAAGCTACTTTTTTACGCATACATAAAAAGCGAGAGAAACTGATTATTTTTCTGTTTACACACTTTTTAACCCTCTTTATAGGCTACTAGGTTAATCTGTGTTTGTTGATGGTCAAAGCTAATTACTGGGGCTTTGTTTTGTTTTATTTGTGAACAGCCACTACGTGTTTGATGATGGCTGCGCTAATGTGTGGCGTAACCATGGCGTCTCCAGTGCACTCCACGAGCTATAGCGCAACCGACTCGTGCGCTGCACATGCCAAGGCGCTTCTTATGACTCTGAAGAACGTCCTGTATACAGTAAGCAAGCGAATTATAGTGATAGACGGAGTTGTCTGTTTAAAATGAGTTCACATTGGATGTTAATACTATTTTTACAATTCGTCGCAGGGGAAAAAAACCGGGGTAGATTTGTTTCACGGATTTAACTGCACGGATCTTGGCCCGGAGATCATGTCGAACAGCCAAACAGTGACCGTGTGTCAGCCCTATGAGGTAAGATAGTGAGCTAACGGACCTAATTGTTATTCAAATCACTTGATCGCCATTCACAATAGCCGCATTACTTAACGCTCGCGTACAATTCTAAATGACCGCACACTTCATATGTCCACGTATTTTTGCATGCTGTTGTTGTTGTTTTACTTTTTATTCATACTTTTTCCTTGTAACGTTCTTCCTGACTTTGCGCTGTATTTCAGGACGTGACATGCTCTGATCAACGGAACCCTTCGTTTAATAAGGTATAAACCCCTTAATCGTTTATACATGTTTATGTACAAATAGGCAAACGGTTAACGTAAAAATACGCTGAATTAATTGCAAATATAAGTTGTCGGTGTTTCTTTTTAATCATACGTTACATTACAAACTGTTTAAACACAAGCTACTTTCCCCCTAAAAGCCCTATACGGTTTAAACAAAGTGTTAATGTTGTATCTCAACAGATCCAGTGTCTTAGGAGCATCGGAGAAGATCTGCGCAAATACCGCTCGAAGCTGGAAGACTATGTGAATTCCCTGGATCCTGATACTAGACTGAATTCTGTTAATAAACTCCACCCCATTATACAATCTATACAAAACCTCCAGAAGGTATAAAAATGCACTGTTATTTATTATTTTTTACAAATCGACTTTATGCTGTAAATAGCATCAAATTCATCTCATTTTAAATACTCTGTAACGTTTTGTAAACTTTGATTCTTTTAACAGAATTGTCAACTGCCGCTACCTGATGTAGCTCAAGAACATGAAACAAACGTGAGTTTCTCTCGCGCGTCACCTCAGTTTTTTTCCTAGAATGGCACCTAAACATAACTTTTTAACCTTTCCTTCTTTAATGTTTTTCTTTTTTATAGAGCCCGGGACCCACGGACCCTTTTGAAGATCGCAAGTCTCTGTGTAAACAGCTTAAAGGTTTTCACTTGCGGGCAATTACCATCAATAGAGCACTTGGCTATATAGGCGCGGGAGAGTATAAGAAATGATTCTGATTTTTCACTACGATCATCATCATATTTATGCCCAACTTGAATTTTATTTACATCTACAATTATGTGAAACTATAATTATGTGAAAGATTCGACTCCGCACTACTGTTTTACAACAAATCTCCATAACTGAAAATCGAATAAGCTAGCTCCGTTGTTTCGGGGACCTTGTGCTGCGTTGATATATTTTATTTTCCCCAATCGTGGTTATTTAAGATTTGTATTTATTTGGAGCACTTTTCTAGTTAAAACGATTTCTATTTATATGGATGTATCACCACTTTATTTATTGACTATTTATATTAAACTCTTGTGCAAAGTTAAAAATGTGGGTTTGTGTGGTCAGTATCCAATAAGAGTTCAGTCCTTGTTTGAATGTGGCAGCAGGAAATGGCAGCTACTCCATCCGTAACGGCACAGAAATACTTGCCTGTGGGGCCCTGCTGCATATCACAAGTGTATAAAAACGACACCTGTGAGTGACTATGCGCTCACACAACCAGAAGCGCAATCTGAAGCATTTGTGGAAACACAATATATTTTATAACTTTTGTTTGTTTTGCTGGTTGTGCGGTTCTAGCCGATAATTTAGCTTGACCTAAATTATGTGGCACGTGTACGCAGGTGGCTCTTGATAGTGGAACTTTGCGTGGCTCGTGCCAGCTGCCACGTGACTGTTCTGCAGATAGAGAACTGCGCTCGCGCAGTCACAAACTAGTAGTTAGCTAATAGTCGGCAAGAATCGCCCACTTTTGAGGGCAGTCGCCACAAGTACGTGAGATGCCCCTGTGCAGAGGCGCATGCCTCTACGTGCGATGTAATGTACTGCTTAACGGAACAATTAAATAAAAGCTATAAACTATGAGGTGTCGATATGTGTCATGTCCACATAGCTGCCACAGACCACACAGGTACTGGACATCCTCTCTGTTTAGCGCAGAATACAACAAACTACACACAACGGACAGAAGATTTATTTTCAACCATGCATTTATTCAGTCACAGTTACGTCATCGTAGAAGGATTTCAATAAAGAACTACACCTGAGGGCTACTAAATGATCCACGTGCCGAATATAGTACACCTGAGGGTTCCTAACTAAGAAATTCTGAAACGCTTGGTTCCTCTCAAGGTTTCTTCCTCTTGCTCTCAGGGAGTTTTTCCTTGCCCCTGTCGCCCTTGGCTTGATCACTGGGGGCTTTGACTCGGACATCTGTAAAGCTGCTTTGTGAAAACGATTGTTGTAAAAAGCGCAATACAAGTACTTTTTGACTCGACTTTAATCTGGATCAGAATATCTCACATATTTCTGCATGGGTCTTCAGAACTAGTTGAGATTATTTGCTACAAATTGACTTGAAGTGTTATCTTACAACTAACAGGTAATTTAGCAGTAAGAACATAATTTGAAGCTTTCACTTGAAAAAACTCAGATAAAGCATGAGAACGTGGACCAAGAAAAACCATACATTTCACTCCTATTTTACCATTTTCTTAAATACCCCAATCAAGGTGGGGTTTTTGCCTTGGAATGCAGTTGATTCGGTCATGTGTTCAGAAGTGTAATAAAATAGACCTGCTATTCTTACACAAATGAATAAAGCTCAGCTCAAATTAATAAAGTTCAGCTCAAATGAATAAAGCTCAGCTCAAATGAATAAAGTTCAGCTCAAGTGCCATCAGACTGCACTGCAGTATGTACTCTCAGCCTGTTCAAAGACTCTCCGTACAAAAATCATAATGAAAACATACATACACAATAGCTTTTATAAAAAGTGGCATTCTCCCATAGGTATCTTAAAGATGAAAAAAACATCACATGCCACCAGCATGTCCAGTTTCTTGTGTGATGGTCCTGATCATCACATAGGAATGTAAACTCAAGCAGAACGTAAACATCACAGGACTCTCTAAGGCCACTATGATGGAAGATTCAAATCCAAAGAAAGGACAGAGGGAAATGATACAAACAGCTACAGGGTGAAGATCAACAGGACTTCCTTAGCACCACAGAGAACCTCTTTTTCACAGTACACCTTGTCTGAGGGTGAATGTAGCTGGCAATATCATCCAAAAGTACAACTGACCTTTAGCAAATGCTACTCAAACAACTGACCCTAAACAAATTAATGTTTTTTTTTTGACAGCCAGACTGTCAAAGGGAGCCTTCTGAACTGGAATTCACTGGCAGTTTTGTGGTCACTGGGTGAGAACCAGACAAAAGACTCAGGCTCGCGTCTCCAGGATGCTGGATCATCTCCACACTGTTTCACATTCCCCCAGGAGAACAGCACTGCACTCTCGTTTACCATGACTACCGCATACCTGGGGAGAGATGGAAACACACGGTGGTCACGAGGGCACCAGACGCACAGCGGAACACGTTCGAGGGAGGGTGTCAGACACACAGCAGAGGGTATAATGCACCACACCCACCTTTGAGGACATCAATGACCTCGTTGGGCACGTCTTCCTGGTCGAGCCTGTCGAGGAGCTGGTTGACTCCGGCTGCGCCCTTGGTCTGGTGCCGCCTCCAACAGTCCAGCATTTGGAACTTCAGCATGAGCAGGTCGTCCCCGCTGGCCTCGATCTCCTCCAGGTCCTGCTTGGTCAGGTCCAGGTAGCTGATCGCCACAGACTTCCACTCCTTGCCCAGGCGCTTAGCGACCAGCATCAGCTGCTTGTCGCTCAGGTCTGTGGCTCTGTGCATGCCGTCTGTGTGGAAGGGCCCCGTTTTCCAAGGCAACGCCATTTAAAACAAAGGAAAGAACAAAAGCAAAATAGAAGAAAACAGTGACTTTGCAGAAGATCTATGAAAAAATAAAAGGATGGATTTTCTGATCAAGAACTGAAACTTCAGTATATATTCAGTATATATTCTATATGGGGTTCATATTACACTTGAAAACAGTTGATTATGGAGACTTCCTTTAAAGGCAATGGTTTATATGGTTTATATGGTTTACAAGGTTTACAGTCCATTTTTATGCATTTTTTTTGCCTACCAAAGCAAAACACTCCAAGCAGTAAAATCTGTTAACAGATTTTGCAACAAGAAGAAAAAAACAAATATAAAATAATAATTAAGTACATAAATATTTCAGTCATGACTGGAATCCTGGCTTATCAACATTGGTTACTCATATGTAAACAGCCCGTATTCTTCACCTGTGAACTTTTGAACAAACCGGATTGTTCTAAAAAGCTTAATACGAAAGCATTTTTGATATTATAACATTAGTTCTGTTTACGTACAGTGTCTCTGAATGAAAAGTGCTTATAAATAAAATTCTATTATTCTATTTGTCAATTTCCACTGGGATCAATAAAGTCTTATTATAAAACAAGTCACCTGACTCATCATTCCACCGAGTTCTCTTATTGGTCAGTTCCTCCTCGGACGTGCTGTTGCTCCGTTTCCGACCTATCAGGGGATGCCCATTGGGTGTTAGTCATTCTCACATATTTACATAGGTCCAAAGGGATTTCACATTGTGCATCCAGTGCTAGCCTCTACAGAGCAGGCTTGCTCATCTCCTGTATGAGGCATGGTCCCAGGACTGCAGGAGTGTGCCAGTTGTGCAGTACATCAGTGCACAGTGTACTCACTCTCTGATCGTTTCTTGGGTTTTTCAGCTGGACTGATTACACAGTCTCCTGCAACAGAGCAGAGAACCTCAGCACTGAACAAAGAAACCAACACAAATATGCATGCACACACGCACACACTCACATGCACATACAACACTCATTGCTCACACAGCATTCAACAGGTCAACCACATCGCAGCACCACCCAGCGCAGTAGCTCGTACCCTCTCGAATGGTGGCAGACCACACGGTCTGCTCTGACTCTGCCTCGACCAGGGACAGTTTGAAAGGGGGACGCTGTTCGAAGAACACCTCAAAGTAGCCTTTCATTTTCACCACATCCAGAGTGAACTGTGTTTCCTGCAGACAGAGGAAAATAACAGTGGTGACGCCACTGACTCGGCTGTGACTCATCAGTGTGACGCCACTGACTGAGCTGTGACTCAGCTGACGAGGGCCACCACTCACCTCCGGGGTGATGTCACCCTGAGGGTCACTGAGCAGGCGGTATTTCCTGTTCTCCCCCAGAAGCCTCTGGCATGTGGGCGGCTTCTCCATCTTCACGTAACGCTTCTTTGAGTTCCTCACCTCCTTCTGGATGTCCTGTGGTGAGAGAGTGACATACAAAACCGTCAGTACAAAGTTGGGAGGAGGGGGAAAG
Source organism: Tenebrosternarchus preto (assembly GCA_025802075.1). NCBI lineage: Eukaryota > Metazoa > Chordata > Actinopteri > Gymnotiformes > Apteronotidae > Tenebrosternarchus > Tenebrosternarchus preto. The sequence continues at coordinate 21,795,787 of JAOYMR010000003.1, read as the reverse complement.
GGAGGGGGCGTTGGCTTCGTTTGATTGGATCAGATGGAAGGTATGAAATAATCCAGCTCAGATCGTGCCAGTCTATTACTCATCCTCCTGTCACTATTAACGTTAATGAATATGTTACTGAATATGTTAATGAATATGTTAATGAATATGTTAATTCATACATTTATTGATACACTTATTCATGTGTTTGAGGACACACACAGACATTTGTTCCTGCTGAAACTTCAACACTACAGAAGATCAGCAGAGACCAGAGATATACTGAGCCTCAAGTGACTCACATGGTACCATGGCGCTGTTGGCCCCGCCCTCTCTCCACCCACACTCAAACTGTTGGCCCCGCCCTCTCTTCACCCACACTCAAACTGCGGCTCCTAACTGTGTAGCCACTCATCTCCAACTGTACGGTAAAGCTCCTCCATAGCTGTTTACAGCTGTTTATTCAACGCACACACACGTACACACACATTGTGGTGTGTGCAGATTTAGTAGGACAAGTGGAGATAACAGACTGAAGTATAACGGAGGCACTGCAGCAGGCCAGGGTTTCCTCCCCCACACCTAACTCACTCTAAACAGACCGTTCAGCCGTATGTAAAGGGTGTTCAGGCCAGAGGAAATGATCCCTCGACCAAACACTGTGCTGCCAGACCCTTGCACAGCAACGCGGTGAACAAAATTAACACACAAAACAAGTCTACAACACTACAACACACACACACACACACACACATTGCAACATCAGTGAAGAGTGATGCCCACATACCGTGAGAATGAATGTATGTATGACATTTAACAGGTGGTTTACACGATAGTACCCTTCGTACACGCCGTCATTTAGGATACGTGTAGAAATTCTGAGGCTATTCTCATCCCAGAGTCAGAAAAAGTTCAAAAGACCCTCGAAAATCTAGAATGTCATGAAAATCATGAAAATAACGGCCTTACGTGCAA
>JAOYMR010000003.1:21762188-21776523 GCA_025802075.1 Tenebrosternarchus preto | reverse complement strand
ACGGCTAACAGGAGATCAGTCCCACACGGCTAACAGGAGATCAGTCCCACACGGCTAACAGGAGATCAGTCCCACACGGCTAACAGGAGATCAGTCCCACACAGCTAACAGGACATCAGTCCCACACGGCTAACATGCTGGTCTTTAAAGATGGCTATTGCATATCTGAACATAAATACACTGAAAATAGATAAATACAACATTACAATTAATTTTAATTAGTCATTTAAAACATAAGGGAGATGCAGTATCACTGTGAAGTAGACAACTGCTCACCGTACAATCAATGTGCAGGCCGACACCTTCCGCGTACCAAACGATCCAGCGTGATTCAAACAGATCCTTAAAGCTTCGAGCGACGTATTTTTAAAGATAATTAGAGCCCTGTTAAATGTGTATGATTATAATCTGAACATTTTTTAAGCGAAATGCAAATTACTTTCACAAACCATTTATAAAATGACCAGATAACAGACACAGCCTGTTTCTAAGCTTTAGATGCAAATTCATTACTATTAAACTGTCATCTGTGGACAGCACACTAAAGTAGTTTTGTATTTACAATGCACTATAAATATGCACTATGAACGTGGATCTTTGGCCTCATATTCAGGGACATGTCCAAGCAAACAGCTTCCTCTTTCATGGAGTGCGAATATGCTCCGTTTGGGAATACATTTGTCTAAAGCTTAGCCGAAAAAGAAGCCGCGAGCATCGTTTGTGGTCACTGCCATTAGGGTAGAGAGCTGTGATCCCTTCTTTCCAGTAAAAGAAGAAAACAAACAAATGGAGAAGACAGTTCAATTAGACTTTGAATTACAAACAGTCTCCAGAGAAAGAAAAAGACTGAAAGGAGACAGGAAATGTTTGTGGACTGTCTGTGTACTGTTGTATATTTTTACTACTGGGAGATCAAATGTCCACAACATTTCGTACTCTATAGGAAATTTACATGACAGTAGGTTTTCAAAAATAAAGCACAGTTAGTAACCAATCACATATTGGTTTTATTACATGTGATGATACTGCGTGTATCACATTTCTGTAATTGGGAAAATTTACTGGGAGAAATTTGATCGGGCATAAATTAGAGCGGGTGCTCTGGTTTGGTTCCAGTGTATTTTACAGCATAATGCTCTCGTAATTGAATTTGGCCAGTTGTACATCAGCTCTGTTTATGAGAAGTGAATATCGACTCGTTCCTCTTTGAAAAGAAACAGGAAAAACAACCTCGGAAGAGGACCAACGCTCACGCGCAGCACCGCGCGCACTCCATTTGGCCAAGGACAGAAAATCACACGGTCGCGGACACTTAGATCGTAGTTCAGTTATTATAATGAGGCAGGGTTTTATAAAAGATTATAGTATTGAAATACGAAACATGGGATACCCGGGAAACGAAAACCAGAACCAACTGACACTTTATTCAACCGGGGTCCTGGATTATTTATCACACCTGGTATGCAGTTCTAAATAAAGAAAATAAGATAAAGTATTCAGAATATTCAGTCGAAAAAAAGTTGGCATAGCAAAACAAAACATAGTAACTGATAGGAAGATATAGGACTGTACGAGGTCATTTATTGCCTCTGCGTAGCCTTCTATAAGAGAATGACTCATCCAGAGAGATGTTAGCAATCTATTAAGTGATGTCTTCGTTTATACCGTAATTCGCGCACGGTTCTCCGGGGTACACTGACACAGATTATCTGCGCACTTAAGAGTCTATTGGAACGTACAACAGGGCGCATACATTTTTAATACGGTGGCTCTGACGTAGTCCCCTTCGATTCTTGAACAGGACTGGATACGGCGTCCGTCAGTGAACGGATATGCACTAAAGGGTAATCTGATAAAGACAAACTATGAACGAAGTAGGCTACTTCTGTGCGACGACAGCGACGACAAATAACGTTTGCTTCCCCGTAGCTCGTTTCGTAGTGATGTAAGCCACTCGGTGGAGATCGAGAGCCCACCCTTGCAGACACTGGCCGGGTCACAGCACGAGGGGGCTGCCTGTCCGGTATTGCACATCTGCGCGTGAAGCACCGGTAAGACTTCTGCAACGTGAGTCAAAATGAATGATTTACGTTACTGGAACGATACGCGGCGCTGAACTGTAGCCTACGTAAAGGACATTTTTTCACAGAAAACCACAGATTAGAGAGAAAAACTGAAGACCAAAGCATGTATCATTTTCCGTTTGATATCAGGACGAGTATCACTTTCCTGGCAACTGTTGTGGTTTACGCCTGCCATGCTGCACGCAATTGCGGGGAAATCCAGTGCGCCGAGGGTCAGCGGTGCTGTGCTCAAGGTAACGGTAGCACAGCGGTCAGCTGCTGCAAACGACCACTGCAGATCTTCTTAGACAATGTCGGCTGGATAACACGGAAACTGTCTGGCATTCTCATCTTGCTTTTACTATTCGCCATGGGCTATTTCATTCAGCGCATTATCTGCCCGCGTCCCCGCAGACACCACGACAGACCGGAGGAGCCTTCGCTCGTTCACGGACACACCACGGCGTCCCAGGATTCGCTTCTTGATCGATTCCAGGACTACAGCATCGGGGACTTCACATCACCGGTGTTGCAATTACCGGCATACGACGAGGTCAAATATTTACCCACTTACGAAGAGACCATGCAGGAAGTGGATCGAGACCGCTCAGAGGACAACCTTCTGGCGGCGTCCCACGACCACGCACCTGCCGCGGGACCGGTACTACGACCGAGGGAGGAGAGAAGGGCCACTTCGTACGCCACTAGGATCTCCAGAAACTCTGTTTGACAAAGATGGAACACGACTGTATTTTATTACCGAATAGCCTACATCGAATTATTTATCAGAATTTAAGTGCAATTACAAGTTGTTGCAGCGAGTGTTTTAATTTGGGGGGAGCCAACAGTTTTGTCGTACGTTACCCAGATGCGTGAATTGCCTTTTGTATGTACCATAACCCGTACACGTAGAGGAGGCTACAAACGCTCTGGAACAGGCATACCTTTAGTTTCATGACAGGTTGCGATGCTAAAGCAGTCAGAAACTTTTGCTTTGTGGGAAAAAAGGGAGAATGGCTTGTTTGCCAAGCAGTTATTTGGAGTAATTTCAAAGATGGATATGACCGGAAGAATCGATATATCTTCTGGACAGCTGGCTTTAATAAATCATCTAACGAAACCCACTAGATTTTTTTAATCGTCAGGAGTGGTGTGCAGTTTTTATCTCTTCGGCGGAAAACTGCAAAATGCGCATCGTTAAAAGCTATAAGCATTTAATCGACGGACTAGTTTTCAAGTCAGTAATGTATATGAAACGCAGGCAGCAGCGGCTCCAGAGTCACCCGGAGACGCAGCAAGAATCGGGGTTATCCCTGACGGCATTAGCGCGTTCTAAGCGATGTACACACGACTTAATGGTAATCGTGAACAGTGCAAACAAACAAACGAATCAACTAAAGTAGATGAATAAATAAATAAATAACTACTCTTGGATAATGTAGCAGTTAACTTACAGTCTACTGAGTTCCCGAGAAAAAGGCTCAGTGTGTAAACGCACGGGAGCAGGCTGCCCGTCTGTACTGTCCTAGGTCATCACTCAATACCACTGAACACACAAACGCCGCGATATTTCAAATGAACCGTGAGAGAAATTAAGCAGCCGAATCATTTCGTGTCAAACCTGTTTCACTTCAGCGGTGGCCTTACATTCGCGTGTACAAATGAACTAAAGACCGCTGCATTGTATGTAGTGGTTTATCTAAAACTGTTCTCAGATCTGCAGCAAATGCAGCACGCGTGGCTGGGCAGAGAGCCAGACCTATTACATTTCCAGCATCAATGTTTAATAAGGCGTAGTAAGTAGAGTAAAATTGTTCTCCGTTTTGTGAAACCAAGAAAGGGAAAACACCACTTAAAACTGTGCATTTCAATAAGAAGAGAAGGTATATCCCAAGTGCAATAAAATAGTAAAGGGCTTTTAGCGTAGAAAGACTTTTAGCTAATGATGGTGTTTAGACCGCTGATGGTGCTCACCTAACTGGAAGTTCACTGTGTCATGATTTTAGCTATTGCGAATGTTACAGTGTATCCACTAATACGACACAAGCCAGAAACGGACAATGTAAGATAAACATGTTACTCACATCACTAGATTTGTGGATGTTTAAATCTGTACTGGCAAATATGTCGGCGTTCCCTTGTAAACAAAGAATTTGTGCCAACTGTGCAGTTATTCAATATGCCTTCAGCTGGCCAAATTGAACGAAAAGTAACTCAGATCAATGGGCATAACAGCCCATTAGAGGAGCATTTTTTGCCAGGTTATTGTATAACGTGCAGCAGCTGTTTTTGGAAGTTACTGCTTTCAAATGTATTGTAAAATATAGCTACGCTTGCATTTCAGCAAAAGAACGTTTGCCGTGGGTCGCACAATTTGAGCGTTAGTAAACTGCAAAGTTGTAAAGTAACTGCGATGCACACAGAGGTGTTCAAGCTAACCTAAAGGAGTACGTTCACTCAAAATGCCAATTAATGAACAACGAAGAAAAGTTAGGCCTAATTAGGATAACCTCATTTGCATAATACTGTTTTTCATTCTTTGTTAGCATGTTTTATCAAGATATCGCTTTAATTCCAGTGTTTTGCCAGGAGGCTGTGCTAATGAGAAATAGCTTAATAGCTTCCTCGCCATTTAACCTTAATCCATTTGCTTATCTTGATAATATAATATCTTATCTGAAATTAAATCCAGTTATTTTCAGGAATATGTGTAAATTGCCTTTGTATCAACGATGTTCCGTCACACACGTTCATCCTGTTTAATATGTCATTTTTCTCTGTACATTAATATGAGGACTATGACGAAGGGATTTAAGCACGTCCTAAAACCGTCTTGTTAAAGTAGCTGTGATCAGAGAACAGATGAAATGCTTCCAGTTTTTGTTTGTTTGTTTGTTTTAAAGAATGCAATATGAATGTAATGTCATTATAAACATTTAGGAAGAAGCCCTTTAGGTACTTCAAATCATTCTAAGTCTAATAAAGGCTCCCACATCTACCTTACAGTGTTTTCTTAATGTCAGGAAGCCTCCCATTATGCCTCCATTATAGTTATGAAGAGCAAACGGGGCCCACCTCAGTCAGTCCCATGTCATATTATCGTATATTATGAACGGGCACTAGTTGAACACATTGGCGCTCAACTCTAAACTACACCGTTAACATTAGTCTCACCAGAACCTGAACACACGCTGCACAGCGCTGCTCGGGCGTTGGTTTTGTCCGCCTTTAAATGTAAACAATAACACTGGATTAAACAATACATTTCCAAAACATGTAAAGACCGTAATCAAGACATAAGATTAGCTTGAATATCGAGCTCATCTGAACTGTGCCATAGAGAACCGGCTAAATCTGTACCTGAACCTCTGGCAGGTGAACGCTGGATTCATGTTGGTTATACGTGCGTCTTCTTATTGAAGCCTACAAACATGCTGTGTATCTGAACGGATCCATCTGCACGGGTGAAGTGTGCTGGACTCTGTACCAGGCCTTCAGTTGGACAAGGCCTTAAGTTGTTAGTTCTTTGAAGTTGTTAGTGTAGCAAGCTGCGCTGGTCTAATGGATGTACAGAAGAAACACTCATGAACGGAAACTTTGATGAAACTCACAGAAAATTATACTTTGGGGAAAAAGACTATTAGAACGGTGATTCATGAGCCCACAATTTGAGAATCCAGACCATCACTTTCACATCTGCCTTTAAATGTACATTATTCTGTACAAGGACATTAATCAGAGATTACTCAAAGATTAATATCTATCGATCACTCACGGATGTGATAGACCTTAATGAGAGTGAGTCTGGAGGACGCGACAGACCACAAATGTTTTTGCTGTAATTCAATTGAAACCTGATCTGTACAGAAGTGATTAGTTTTACGATACGCTGTGGATCGCTTGAGTACCCGACAGTACAGAGGCAGCACAGGGGATGAAGAGAGAGAAACGATTAGTTGGAGGGGGTAAGAAAAACAGGGATGGAGATATGAGCGTGAGTCACAACCGGTGAGAGGACGGGTGAAATGCCGCAGTCACACGGGATGGCGGGACGTCGGAAGCTCGGTGACGGAGATAACGAACGACAGCATGGATAGAAGCAAGGCCAACGAGCCGGGGATACCGAGAGGTAAAAACGAGAGAGAGGAAGACGAAAGAGAGACGAGAGGGCAAGAGGAAGGGCACTGTCCTGCTCGCCTGCTGGTTTGTGAAGTGCGTGGAGGGTGTAGCGGGCGGGGTGGGTACAGGGGGGCGGAGCTGTCTAACCAGCTCATTTCAGGCACCCAACACGATTAAGAATTAGAAGCTTGGCTCCTTCACTACCCCCAGTCAGGTCAGGCACGAGTCAGAGGTCACGTGATTTAACGTGCGTATTTATTAAAGGGTTTTCGGACATCACACATCACACAAATTAATGTTTTAATAAATAAGGCTTTAATTTCATCTAAAAAAATGACAAAGAGAATACAAAGAGGTCTGTGACTATTCCAGTATTTACATGTCAGGAAGATAAATATGCTCAGAAGAAAGGCCTACAAACAAACAAGATGAAGCGTCCACTGTCCAACATATAACATTCTCTACAACACAGCGACTGTAGTTGAAGCTGGTTCTGAAGCAGCCCAGTTAAGGTGTTCCAGGTCAGTCTGGGTGTTCTCTATTGCAGCGCCTGTCCAGCAACAGGAGGCTGGGCTCAGAGGAGCTGTGGGGGTGTGGTTCTAGCAATGAGGCGGAGAAGTGGGCGGGATCAGCGGCGAGAGGCCACACTGCTCCTGACAGACGAGGATGTGGCTCTCTCACGCTCTCTCGCTACCTCCATCTCAATTTTGGCTTGGATCTTATCCCAGTCCACCTCCACCTACACACACACACACACACACACACACACACAATGGGCAGTAACAGCAGGATTTGTAAGATTACTTTCGAAGCAAATTCACTTTGGGCTTCTGATTACCTGATTAAAGATTAAATCAGTAATGTGATATGGAGAATTATACTGTCATCTTATTATTATATTACCTCATTCACTTTTTATTTGCTTTCCATTGGAAATTAATACATTGGAATATGATCTAAAGTGATGAGTGTATTTCTATTTGATGAGTGTTTGGAGCTGAACCTACACTGCGCGTGTTGGGTTTCAGTGTTTCCATTTGATGAGTGTTTGGAGTTGAACCTACACACTGCACGTGTTGGGTTTCAGTGTTCCCTTTGACTGCCTTACAGATCTTTTAAATTCACAATCCCAATTCCTCTGTGTTAATACACACAGAATGAAAGTCATTTCTGGAGATTAGAAATTCCTAACAATAAAAAAAAAAAAAAACAGAAAAAGAAAGTGAATGTAAAAGAGCGATTCTAATGATGGTGCTGTTTACCCCTTCAGAATACTGCAGGAAACGCTTGTTGGTCTCTTTCGTGCCAAAGTCTTGCAGGAACTTCTGTCTGTGAGCAAGGACAGTGTCCACATGGGTTTTGTGCTTCACTGCCAGTTCCAGAGCCCTGAGGAGACAGTGGTGTCAGCCAGGAACAGGCGCTGTCTCTCTCTCTCTCTCACACACACACACACACACACACACACACACACACACACACACACACACACACACACACACACACACACACAGCATCTGACCTGTCCCAGTTGTAGAGGTTAATGTGAATCTGAATGGCCTGGTATGTGAGACCAGCCTGTAGTAGTGTGGCCTCACACTCCTGCACATGTCCACTAAAAAGATGTATATGGGCCAGGGAGGATTCCTCAGAGGGCTGGTCCTTTATGAAGTTTATATACTGCACCTTATCCACCTACAACACGCACGCACGCACACACGCACGCACACATGCACACACACACACACGCACACACACACACGTGCACACATGGTTAAACCTGATAATCTTTCTCATTTGGCATATCCATGAACTCAGTGAGAATACACAGACAGGCCTGCTTTACCAGGAATAAATAATACACTATGAAAATCAGTGCACTCACACACACACACACACACACACACGCACACACGCACACACGCACGCACACGTTTACCTCTCCGAGAGCTGCGTAGGCCACCTCAGCTGTGCTGAGCTCCCTGCTGACCACAGCCATGCCAGCAAGACACGCCCACAGGCTCTGATCCTGCCAAAGACACGGGGAGCATTCAGTTTACCTGCTGATTCCAGACCAGTGCTTCAACTCCCACCCTAGAGCAAGGGCCCATGACACAGGGGGAGAATTCATTTCACCTGACGATCCCAGAGCAGTGCTTCAGCTCCCAACACAGAGGAAGAGCCAATGGCATCATGCAGTGAAGCTCAGTGCTTGAAAAGCTGTTAACTGCACAGACTCGCCACAAAACAGTCTACTGTCTTGGAAACAGCAGCCTTCCAGTCCAGGAGGAGAAGATCTGGGTTTTGTTTACTTTGATCTAAATCACGGTGTTCAACTCCCAATACTGGGGTTCAGGGTTTCAGTATCCCCTCAGCCAATTCTTAATGGCTGGAGTTCACAAAGCAAAATAAACCATAACAAAAGAGGCAAAGACAAAACTGAAAACATCAGAGGCGTTCAGCAGTTCCAGGACGCAGGGCTGACTGAGGCAGGACCGGGGCTGCGTGGTGGCTGAGCTGACTGAGGCAGGACCGGGGCTGCGTGGTGACTGAGCTGACTGAGGCAGGACCGGGGCTGCGTGGTGGCTGAGCTGACTGAGGCAGGACCGGGGCTGCGTGGTGGCTGAGCTGACTGAGGCAGGACCGGGGCTGCGTGGTGGCTGAGCTGACCCCTTGCTCCAGCAGGGGGGGCATTGGAGCCACACCTCTCACACGGTCAGCGTACAAGAGAGCAGGACGCTGCGCAACGTCGGCTCTTCTCCGCCTCCCTGGGAGAGACAGCCTCTCCTCCATGTTGTCCTGTTTGTTTATATTCCTTTAGGAAACAATAACAGGAAAAGTGGGTAAAGTGGGCGGAGCCATGGGGAGAGCGGCCTGCGCTGCAGTGCGTACACACCAGCAGGATGCTGTAGTCCCTGTGCTAGCGTTTGGGATTCGTGCGGGAGAAGAGGCCTGGGCACTAGGTACGAACAGGGCTGGACATGCTCCGCTCTGAAAGCCCAGTGCAGTGTGTGCTCCTGTAGCAGGATGTCCTGACGAGACAAGGGCTGAGACGAGGACAGGACGAGAGGTACCGTGTGAACCTCGTTAGTGTGGAGACGTGGAGGGACGGATGAGTGAAGAGGAGGGAGAGAAAGAGAGGGAGGAGGGAGAGGAGAGGGAGGAGGGAGAGAAAGAGGAGGAGCAGAATGAGAAAAAGAGGATAGAGGCAGAGACAGAAAGTGGGAGAGGCGGAGAAGGAAAGTGCGCACACACACTCACACTCACACACGCACACGCGCACACAAACACACATCCAATCCAGTCGGACAGTTCTGTCCTAAACAGACACTGTATTTCCTCACACATCTAGAGAGATGGCGCTCTGACGCGTTCCCCTGCTCTGACGCGAAAAACCACCGCAGCCACCTGGGAAGACATTCCTGCACCACTCCCTGACTACATCTGGGCCTGTTAATACACAGAGATCCAATCAGCACACGGCCGTTAGGCAGATTTCAGTCTCCACCCAGCGGCATGTAGCATCACAGCTGCTGTGTGTTGCGCAGTAAAACTCCCCATCACTGTTTGACTTCAGGCTAAAATTCTACATCCAACCCCCAACAGTCCCGCCACTGCCCACCTCCGACACGCCTCCCACGGGCCCCCGCCCGCACGGCCCCCACCACCCTTTGCTCACTCCTACTCCGGGAAAAGGCCACATCACGCCTCTGATTACCAGAAATACAGGAACCCCCCCCCCATACACACACGTCCTGTCCCCACCCCAGTGTCCTCAGCCCATGCACCCATGGCCCAGAGGACCCTGCGCCGTCTCCACGGTTGCGAGGCAAGCACACGGCCCTTAGATGGTGACCCAGAGGCCTGGGTGGGGGCACACGTCCCTGGAGACTAACACCAGGATTGAGAGTTACCACCAACTCAAATAACATCAACAGCAAACAACTAAACAATCACAACCTGGACTCCTCCGGTGATTTTCTAGGACAGAACCAGCCTGTGATACTAACATCACGCAATTTCTGTGAAAAGCAAAGTGACAGTATGGGCTACTGAATCAATCTAAAACTTCAAAATACAATTTTGCACCAGTTCTACCATAATTATATACTGTAGCGTTACTGTCTAACCTCTGTTTAGACTTACAGAACAATAGAAAACAACAAAGAAAGCAAAAAATAAGTAGTGGAAAAGGAAAAATTAGATGAACTGAAGGCAATAATTATGTCTAAATAAGAAAGAGAGAAGGACATGACTCATATCCTCTTCACTGACAGGAAGAGAGAAGCACAGTGACGAGAGAGTGGTGTGTGTGTGAGTGAGTGTGAGTGAGTGTGTGTGAGTGTGTGTGTACATATAAACATTTAAGAACCTATAAATTCGATGAACACATATCTACTCATTTATATTTATACAAGAAATAAATACATTAATCAGTATCATAAAGAAATGTTTCTTTCCTCCTGTCTGTACCAGAACCAAAGGACTGATGGACATCCTGAGGGTTTGGCTCTATTTGATGATGTTTTCTCTCAGATGTGATCTTTATCCTCGGTTTCCACTAGGTGTTCGTATGCTCTGGTCTCCCAGGCTCTGCTGAGCACAGTGAGCCACAGGAAAGCAGGAGAACATCTCAAAAGATGTGAGAAGATAAGGGACACTTGGGGACAGTAATGACCTTCAGGACAGTAATGACCAGGAGCTCAACGTAGACCAGTACAGCACAAAAACACAGCAAACAGCCAATGTTATGCTATGAGGAAAAACACCGCCACGTGCAAATGAGAGGAACACACACACACACACACACACACACACACACACACACACACACAGAGTCACTCTGCTCTGCAAGCATGTGTTCGCGTACGTGAGATTCCCAGCATCTACACTGCGGGGGACTTTCCCAAACCGCAGACCCTCGGTCGTGTTGCAGTCCAACATCTGGTCCTCCTCCCTCTGACAGTCCCAACGTGCGAGCGCTCAACCCCCAGTAATGACACGAGTCATGATAAATCCTTATCTCTGGGCCGCGCGAACACACGCCCCACTCTCCCTCTGACACGGCCCAGGACTCTGCTGTGTCATATCAGTCTCTGCGTAACTAGTGAACATGGCAGCGCTAGTCAGCCACAGGCCCCTCCCACCAGGGAAGGACGGCCCAGTATGAAGGGATATCCCTCTGCCTTACTGTTCCTAATAAGAACTGCTGCTCAGAGTTTTCTCAGTCCAAGCAAATGGATGTGCATGGTGAAGATGTAATCTCAGGACTTTATACTCTATGACAGAGACACACACACACACACACACACACACACAGTCTCTAGTGTCACGTATTACGATCTGACCAAAATTACTTCTAAAAGCTCTTGAGTTAATCTGTTAACTATATCTGTAAGCTCGGTCGATTAACTTTGCCCATTACCTTGGAGAAGCGGCAAAGGCGGAGCGCGTCCTCCCAGCGGGCGGAGGCTGCGTACGTGTGCAGCAGGGCGGGGCAGGGCGACAGTGCGCCGTAGACCAGCGACCCGTCGGCCCTCCTCACCGTCACCTGGCCGCCGACGTAATTCAGGATGTGCGGCGCTCGGCTGAACTCGCTGCAGGAGGAGAGCGTCACGTTACGGGAGCAGAGATACGGGAGCCGCGCGGGTCGGGGGAGCGAACCTCGCCGCTGAAGCAGCTCCGCGCGGGTCGGGGGAGCGAACCTCGCCGCTGAAGCAGCTCCGCGCGGTCTGGCCGCAGACCTTACAAATCATCTTTCACTACAAATACCATAAGTCATGTCTCAGCACACAACACTGCATTATGGGAAAATGCAGGTGCAGTTTATTAGCACTGAGTATACAGCCTCAGGAAGCTGGCATTTAACCTTTGGAAGAGACCTCATTGATTAATCAATGTGTCTTTAAATAGCTGAACAACAGAGTGGTCGTCGTAAACTTTTTCCATTTTTAATTATATCTGCCTGAGTTTCTGCCCGTCAGCACTAGGCCTGTAACGGCAGTAGTACAATCTCCCATACACTTATGTCAAACGCCCCAAGTGTGCACATTACATGGTGAAAACCTCACTGGCGCGCGCGCGTGTGTGTGTGTGTGTGTGTGTGTGTGTGTGTCTCTGTGTGTGTGTACATGTGGACAAATCTCACCTGCCATCCTTGGTGAAGAGGGTTTTGGGTAGCAGGTCCTTGTCTACAAACACAACGCTTGGGTAATACCACACAGTGAACTGGGTATCCTGGACTCCACACAGGATGTTGGCTGAATCATTCCAGGCCATAGTGTGAACCATGGTGCCTGAAAAAAACATGAGAGGAAAGGAGGGAGGGGAGAGAGGAAGAGAGAGAGAGAGAGAGAGAGAGAGAGAGAGAGAGAGAGAGAGAGAGAGAGAAGGGGGGGGTTTCCAAGAAAGAAAGAATTATGGTTGACAATAGAGGTCTGTCACCCTATTATGGGTGTTGAAATACGATTACAATGTATAGAAAACACTGAACAGCCCACAGTTGAAACGCCTTACTGAGTATAGTAACCTCACAGCCCGAGTATATTAACCTCACAGCCGGAGTATAGTAACCTCACAGCCTGAGTATAGTAACCTCACAGCCGGACTATAGTAACCTCACAGCCGGACTATAGTAACCTCACAGCAACATACAATTACTCATATAATACTTACAAAATCGACAAAAGCCTGAGAAGTGAATGTTGATGCATGACTTAAGTGAAGAGAAAACCAGCTACGCGCTCAAACGTAGTGAGCACAGCATAGAGAAGCCCTGGCCCCGGGGCCCTGGCTCTCACCGATCCTGTATGTGGGCTGGTCCCGGCCCAGTCTGCGCACGACGGCCACGTACAGGTCACGGTTCTTGTCAATCAAAGCGATCTTCCTATCGCTGGATGGCCCGCACTGGTCGAGAGCAATTTCTATGACCTCCATCTGAAGTGCAAGAGAGAGGGTGGGAGGAGAGAGAGAGAGAGAGATACAGAGAAAGAGAGAGAGAGAGAGGGAGCGAGAGAGAGATGAAAATGGAGTGAAGGAGATGGAGGGACAGAGAGGACGATCATGAACGTTCATGTCTTCTACCTGCCAGACTTGGAGAGCATCCACCCAACAAATATGAAATCTTCAGCAGCATGTAAGAATTAAGAGTGTTAAGATCTGAACAGCTGCTTGAAGTGAACGTACACAATTCACCGCAATGCCACCATGGAGCAGATGCAGCTCTTTGTGTTTCAGGAACATCAGCTTGTTAGATCCAGCCCTCGATTCAGAGTGTGTGTGGTGATCAGAACCCAGACAGCTGTGGTGTATGTGTGTTTGTGGTGTATGTGAGAGAGATACACATAGGATGTGTGAAATGAACATTGTAAACCACTTGTTTAGTTTTACATTCACGCTCAAACGTAAAGTAGTTCTGGGCCGGGACTGTATTAATGCATATCAAATATCAACCCACACATGGAGAGAAGGGTGGGCGGAGCCTGCATATCAAATATCACATCAACCCACACATGGAGAGAAGGGTGGGCGGAGCCTGCATATCAAATATCACAGCTCCTGTCACCATTCCCAGACCCCAAGTGTGATTATCCCAAGCAATGCTCATGATTCTGTATGCTTATAAACAAAACTGATTCAGGACCAGCGGAGGTGAACTGATCGACACAGTGAATGTGGAGATGCGTTCAACTGGTATCCATTCTCTTCACTGCAAACAGGCTTCAAATCTTGAGTGTCATTTCATTTAGGGAAGGTTTCATTACCTTCATCCCCATTCTGGAAACATCGCTGTATTAATACAGTATTGCCTGGAGTCTGTTATCACAGTGTAGAGATTCTGATCACAGCGTAGAGATGAATGGTGGTGAGACAGCATGGGGCTAGCCAGCTCATGCTTCAAAGCTTTTACTCTGTGTCTGTGTGTGCGTGTGTGTTCCTGCTCACACTTTGAACCTTTTACAGTGGAAGTGGGTGTGTGAGTTCTAGCTCATGCTTTAGAGCTTTTACAGAGGCAGTGTGTGTGTGTGTGTGTGTGTATGCAGGTTCCAGGAGAGGAGAGAGAAAAGCTGGATTTACCGTATTTACCTTATGGGTTAAAGGCCTTTACCTCATGGGCTGATTTACCTTATGGGTTAAAGGCCTTTACCTCATGGGCT
>JAOYMR010000003.1:21714602-21729410 GCA_025802075.1 Tenebrosternarchus preto | reverse complement strand
ATAATGCATATGCAAATGTAAATAAACATGACATGTAACCACAATATTCTCATAATGCATATGCAAATGTACATAAACATGACATGTAACCACAACATTCTCATAATGCATATGCAAATGTACATAAACATGACATGTAACCACAATATTCTCATAATGCATATGCAAATGTAAATAAACATGACATGTAACCACAATATTCTCATAATGCATATGCAAATGTACATAAAGCCTAATGGATGTTTCTGTCCATTACCCCTTAAAGGTTAGCACATCAGTAACTGCCAGACCGTTTGGGAGAACTGACAGCCTATTTTAGCACATGAAAAATAAAAATGCCTATATCAACTATTTATCTCATGTGCACAATAAAAATTTGCATGTAATTTGGAGAAAATAAGAAAACGACTTTGTAAATTGTGGGAATGAATTAAGTAAAAGTGGTCAAGACTTAAAGAAAAAATGTACATGAATTGTAAATTGTTTCCTAAAATATCTTTTTGCTTTATCCACGGGTCTTTCTCAGGCTCTGGAACGATGGGTGTGTTCAGATGTGGTAAGTTTGGTTAAATTAAAATAAACCCTGGTGCGATCGCTCTGTTAGTGTTGTTCATGGGAATCCTGCCTTGAACTTCGGTGCACATCAAATAAGTGAACCGCAGCCCCTTGAGCAGGATGGTCTATTTCCAAATGAACTCGGCAAGACATATCATGGACCAAACACACCAAATTGACTGAACACCACTGTACCATTTCAAGACCGGTTTTAACAGGCCCTCCTCCACTTAGCGTCATCACCACATCTCCTCTGGGGAATCCCTGACACCCAGTCTTTATGGACATTCCATTACTGTATTAATGAGTCTCACAGCAGAGTCTAGAGACAGTCTTGTCCCTCGACATGACCAAGAATCACCTACTATTGCAAGTAAAGGAAATTCACCAGACACGCAAAACGACCAATCGCACGCCTGACAACATTCCCGCACAACATATGGAAGGCGGTAATCTTGAAAATAAAGTCATCGCATAAATAGTTCCTTGGGAAAACACAGACTGCTAATCCAATAATGCACTAATGGTAAATGTCCAATAATGCACTAATGGTAAATGTTGGTCTATAGCACTTGTCTCCACTTAGTGCCCATGAGTTGATGTTAAATCACCTGTTAATGCAATGTAAGCGTCATTCTCAAACACACAAGCAAAGTCTGTCTTACATATTACTAACTGCTTTAAGCAGACCTCTTGAATCACAGTTAATGGTGAGATACCATAGACTTCACAAATCTTTTGCAGGCCCCTGAATACATCTTGCTCCAAAAGGCTCAAGTTACCTCACTATGTGCAGCTGTTAAGCTGGAACAACAAAACCTTTGATTCACGTCAGACCAGTAGAACACGATGCGTGGAAATTCATATACGAGGAACTGTGTGTATCCAATCAGGCTTGAACAGGCAGAATCCTGACAGTGTGGTCAGGTTAGCATTCTCTACAGGTGTCACGCTCTCCGCCTACATGTGGGCGGAGCATCTGTGGCAGAGACTGTATGGTAACTGAAGTGTGTTAGATGTGCCTGTGGCGAGGAAATGTGTTAACACAATCATCCACTTAAGCAGCAGAACCTGTCCAATCAAAACAGTTTCCATTTCAACAGCAAAATGAAAAAGGACAAAGTTATTAATAATTATAAGCCAAAACAAAAACATCTTCACAATGCTTTAAACTAAAAACAATATATTAGCCAAATATTCTACAATACATGTAGTAGCAATTTGAATTTCACTTTATGTAGAAACCTACTCCATTGGTTACTTCACAATGATGTCGTTTGTTACTCTAGCCTGTTTTCCAATGGATCAATGGGATGCATGTTTGTGTTTATGTACGGTCTGAACGGAAAATCCACTCCTTACTCTCCTTTCATATCATAAGTGACCTCTTATGTGTCATAGAGCCACACTCTTCTGAGCTGTCAGTGGGGAGGTAAACTTCCTCCGCGGAGCAGTGGGGAGGTAAACTTCCTCCGCGGAGCAGTGGGGAGGTAAACTTCCTCCGCGGAGCAATGGGAAGGTAAACTTCCTCCGCGGAGCAGTGAGGAGGTAAACTTCTGAAATATCTGAAATATCTGAGATATCTGAAATAGTTACCAATAAATTTAGACTAATTGTAAATCAAATCTGCGATATCAGATTTTGCCTAGTTGTAGCTTACATTCAAGATATCTACAGTTTAATTTGCACCAAGGAATGCTTATTTTCAGATTTAAGAACCAAAAGTTTTATTTAATTTGTAAAAAAAATATTTATAAAATATTTACTTTTATTTAATAAATCAAAAAGACAATTAAGATATCTTTAACTGGACTTTAATTGGACAAATTGTAAACAAAGTGTACATGCCTCTAATTGTATGTGCCCCGTCCTCAACTCTCCACCACCCATATCGTAGAAACTCAAGTTTGTGTGCTTCTTCCTTCTTGTTACTACACAACCTTGTTAGCCTTCCTCTCATGTGTCATCCAGTTAATTCCTCACGTTTGTTTCCCTTATCATCCTGTGTATATTTAGTCCTGACGTTTGTTCAGTGGTTGTCAGGGTTTGACCCCATGTCAGAAGTGCTACTGAGTACGACTGCTGTGTCTTCTGTGCATTGTTCATAGTTGTGGAATAAACGTTCGTGCTCTTGGATCCTGCCTCCTTCCCCATGTTACATTTATCTTAGTGACTAGTGATCATTTATTTTGGGACGTCTTAAATTTATGTTCAGGATAGTAAATAATGAATGGCAGATATCTTGATCAGAAGCTTCTCTACAATTCAACTGCAAATGTGATATCCTTCTTTCCACTCAAAGTAAAACAGCTAAAACAGCTATTAAAACAGCTTTGAAGAACACTGTTCCAGTATGCTTATCATTGATGTAGCAAAATATATGCCCTAAAAACTGTTTAATCTGGATGTGACACATCTATGAGTTTTGTTTGCATCTTTTGGTACAATGACGATATGCGAGTATGAATGCCAAGTTAACCAGGACATAAAAGTAAGTGTATCATTTTTGTCTTGGTCCAGTCCAAGAGAACTGAACTACAGATATAAACATGAACTACAGTAATACATCCATTGATACTCCATCTCCACCCATTTCTACCTCTATAGTGACATGCATTGGAAGATAGATGGAAGCTGATATTTGAGATGATCCTGAAACCCATTACCGGATGTTGATTTTATCTTTAGAAAATCTCACTCTTATCTATCCTTATTCTGAAAATAAATTGCTCTGATTCCAATCACGATGTATTTGAAGTATAGACCTATTCCAGTTCTGATTCAGTAATAATTTAAAACACAGTCATTAGTAATGATTTACAGCTGGTGTATTACAGCATGGCCTTAATACAAAGGTTTACTGTCCATTAGAGCAGAGAACATTCTTTGAAAATGGAAAAGGTTATGAAACAACTTAAACTACTTGTGATGTTTGTCTGACTCCAGTCTTGAAGTTCAAACACAATTACAATATATGCAAATGCTAAACAATAAATGACAATGATACATAATTCAAATCTGCATTATGTAGTTCATACCTTGTTGGGCCAAAGTTGACCTCAGCATCCCACTTTTAGACCAGATCTTGATTTGACCATCTTCCCCAGCTAAAAGAGAGTCAACAAGTAAACACACGGATGTATATAATACAGGATATTAGTTTAAACATGTCAAAATATGATTACAGTGAACGGTACATTATTCCACATTTTCTTTTTTTACTTATGGACATACATCATAGGTCACATGTGCACATATTCAGGAGTATAAAAGAAAGACAAAACAAGACAGAAAAAGAAAAAACACCTACTCAACACCTACACCTGTCTGTGGTTTTTAGTTTTTGTTTGAACATGCTGCAAACAATAAAAAAAATTAAAAAAAAAACCACTCATCAGCACACGGTCACGTTTACTTGAAAGCATGAAACCCCTGAAGGGACTTACTGAAAACACATTTTACATTTTCTCATATTTAATAAATCTCTTAGGCAATACCCAGATGTAAGTATCCACTTGGGTATGAAACTGAGGTGCTGTATCTGCTATGTGCCACTGCAGTGAAAGAACTGTTTTTAGATTCATGCAGAATTTTATTTTAAAAGAACACAGGTATTCAAGTCAGCAAAACATGGCAAGAGCACAGAAGCCAAGTTCATGCACGACTGAACAAGAACAACTGGTTCTGATATTTAGATACACGTTCTCATCCAAAAACATAACCCACATAATACTCACAAACCAAAGAGTAGAAACAAATAAACAAACTGCCCTGAGATCTCCGAGAGACTTTACAGTGCTGTACACACACAAAACTAAGATACATATGTGTTACATGACAGTTGAAGAGAGACGAGCGGGCCGACCTGTGATGAGAGCGGAACCGTCGCCGTTCCAGCGCCCTGCTAGCACAGCTCCACGGTGGGCCTCTACGCTCTTCTCAATGCGCCCCGTCTTAGAGAGAAAATGAAACTTACCTAAAGAAACAGGTGAAACTGATAAAGCATTGCATTAAAGTCACCACCACAGTTATTAATTGTGTATAACTACTACGTGTGATTCAATTGAGCAAACTATGTAGGCTTACAACAAAAACTTGGATCTACTTGGCAAATATAGTAATTCATATTCATTCATACCAATTAGTGAGGGAGGATTGTTTTTATAGCTTAGCTTGTATTTAGCTGAACAATACAAAGTTACAGAAGCAGGCGTTGTGTCTTCACTGTGTACGAGTGGACGTAGCTGCAGCATGGCGTGGCCTGTGTTCAAATCAAACTCCTACAGCTGTGCACCTGCATACTGAAGAGCTCACATACTACTATCACTTCAGCACAAGACATTAGTATTTCCACTCAGATTCTAAATATGTATTTTCCATTACTAATGTGGCTTAATGAGAAGAAACAAATTCCCCAAAACTCGTGCGACTTTGCTGTAGGGCCTAATTGTACAAGGTGGTGCAGTATCTTTATTGGCCTAATTACATATTACTGTGGACAGTTTAGACTTCTAGTTCATCTAACTATTGCCACCTTAGTAAAATGTTTAAAAATAGAAGAGCAAAAGCAGAAGGTCTGCTGCTCATATTAGACCAGGCTTCCTCGTGCTGGAGACAGAGGCCAATCAGGCATGGAGACAGTTATCAAAGACACTAGCCAACCATATACTTTGTGGCGATTCATATTAAAAAATTCTGAATGTTCTATGTAATTTCTGGTTGCCTAAAACTGCAAATCAGCATGCTGCAGCTCTCTCCCAATGCTGTATTTGGATCTCCAAACAATATGACCGTCGCCAACCCAGAAAAGCAGGTAGGGAACGAACAAGCATAAAATATTATGGTAAAAAGATCACTCTCTCTCTCACACACACATAAAAGCGAGTCAATTTCTTAGCAATTACTTAGGGAAGGTTCCATGTACTGCCCAAATTCAGTGGTAAGCACAGTCTATCAACAGAGAGCAGCATGCCCAGGTTAGACACGTCTCTGCTCAGGGCCCGCGCACAGACTGGGGCAAGAGTGAACCACTAAACTTACAAATTTTTTTCCCCCACCCACCAAAAAAGTTAAACATCTGTGGTTTCTTTTTAACTATTTCAGAAAGCAGAAGCCAAAGTGACGTGACATTTGAGAATTAAGGTAGGTGTGTAACTTTCCATCACGAGAGGTGTGTACCGCAATAAAATGACTCTAGGCATCAAAGGAAAGAGTGGGTCAAAACTCTCAATTTTGCAAATCACGTGTGCGGCAAACGGTATCGAGGTGTCTGACTTCAGTACGGCCACAAAGTCATACACCAGGCAGGCTGGAGGTAAACAAGCAGGAACGAACATATGAATAGTCCTTCCTCAACTTTAAGAGCCTCAAGTAAAACGAAGCCGTCTCACATCGGAGTGGCGGAACCAGGGAGTGAGAAACGCAGAAGTGTCCAGTCGGCACAGGAACCTCCGTGCAGAGGGGTGAGAGCAAGTCCACAGACTGAACAGGGTTTTCATCGCAACAGGAGACTGCCAGAATAAATGACTGCCTGAGTCTGTGGGTGTGTTTATGCAACTCTACACTGCCATTAGTGTGGTGACCACACGTCGATCGCCACAGCTGTGCTCCACTACATGTCTTCATGTGATAAGTGCGTAAGATGCAGGGGTCAAAAGGAGTTAAATGCACATAGCACAAAGAAAAAAATATTAAAATCATACATGCATGCACACATACATATTTTACATACAACACTACAGCATAATGTAAGTCAATTTAAGTCTACAAATCCCAATGCACAAACAGAAGAGGGGTGGCAAAATGGAAACGTGGAGGGCCACATCATCGCACAAGTTTTCCTTGTTCCAACACAACTGATTCAACCTTCAAAAACACTAACTGATGCAAAATGGTGGTCAACAAAGACTGGGGCCCAAGTTCCATACAGTCCACACTTCACCTGCTTATATGTTTCAGTTCAGCTAATTTTACCTAAACCAGAAGCCTCAGTTCTAGTGTGCACTTTCAAGCTCAAGATGCTTTTCTCAACTCACCTTTAAGTCAGTAATGAATGAGCAAGTCAGAGAAGGCTTTATTGTTGTTGTTCTTTGCCAGTAATATGCTGTTTCGTGTTTTCTTTCTTTCTTATTAGCAAAACAGATATCCATTACACCTAATGCATATAAACAATGCCATGTACTTATAGTATTGCACCAAATGCTTGGGACATTAGGTTTTTCTTATGTATACAGATGCAGAATGCAGTATAATAAGCTGAATAAATTGCATCTGAAGATCTCAATGTGTTATGTCTAGATGCTAATTTACAGTTATTTTATTATGTTTATAGTGAATACTACTGAACATACTCACACCAATCAATTCCACAATGGAAATTAAGACTATAATGCATAAACATGTTCTTGATTGACTCAGAGTTGGAATTAAGACTACTGTTAATAAGACAAATGATTGTGATATTGTCCTGATAGTACAATAGGCAGAGCCCAGTTCTAGATAGAGTGAATCCACATACCAGACACATTGTTTAAGAAAAGGACAATGTAGGTTTGTACTATACTAAATGATGAGTGTGGAAAGATTTTACAATGCCAAAGAGAACAAAGTGATGACAGACTCTGAAGATTTAGTGAGACAAAGACACAAGTAAAGACAAACACATAAAAGTGAGATGCCATGCTTAAAGTATGCACTGAATTTTTACAAAAATATTACCATCAGTGCTGGTGAGTACAAAGATCTCTGCCATGGCCTGCTTCTTCCCACTGGTGGCCTTGGGTAACCAGTGGAGCTCAGTGGGGTAGGTGTCGTCCTGTAGCTTCACCACAACACTGGTCTCGTTTGTAAGAAGATTCCATTTTAATATCTGATGGTCTTCACTACAAGAGAACAACTCATCTGCTGAGGCCCAGCCCACACAGCTCACAAGTTCTTTATGTGCACACATGTTAAGGTAAATATTTAAAAATGATGTTTTTACTACAGTTTTGGATTTAAAGAGAAATTAAATACACTGCACACCTCTACAACGATTTATTACTTATACATCGTTTACGAAAATCAAAACAATCCCCCCACCCATCGCTTTCATGATTTAATTTCACGAGTTTGCAATTCCACAAGTTAAAACGGTTTCTGAGCGGAAACCAATAGCCAGAATCACGAAAAATGCACGCCGTCTGATTTCGGTAACTAACTAGCTATTGATCTATAACTTATCCCTGAGTAACAGGGAAAAAGGATATGTTTTGGCTCCTTTAACAGAGAGGTTTTGAACCTCATTTTGTACTTCACTTGACGAAAATCCAAATACTGTGGATAACCACGCAAACAGAAGTATTCAAAACAAAATAATAAATCAATCAGATGTCTTATATTAACGAGCTAACTCTCGTTAACAGGCCATGTCTATAAGGTGTAACTAAAGGTTACAGCTACCTAAACTTTGTATAGCAGATTTATAACCTGTATTAATGTCCAAATATTTTAGACTTATATGCAGTCTTACTACTTCGTTGCTGTTTTCACCGTTGTCTCGAAAACAAAAAACAGCTGAACAAAAAAGCAAAACGCAAAGCAGAAAAAATAATCTTCTGTAGCTAGATAGATAAACGTCGTTGCTACGGTAACGCGTTGACTGTGCTAGCCTACATGCTACTTGACCGTTACAGCTCAGCTACCAACCTAGCTAGCTAGCTAGCTAACTAGTGTAAAAAATCAGTTTAGAATAACTGAGGAGATATGTTAAATCTGTCGAAATGCAAATGCTGACGTAAATGGTATCATAAACCCGAACATAGGTGCACGCTTTACGTATATGGGAAAACAAACGTACAATTTTCTACATATAGCTGACTAGCTTAGCTATCGTTAGCTAAAACGACAAACTTTGCACTGCTCTTTCTTCAATACGCAGTTTGACGTTATCAGTTGATGTTTGTCTCGCGATATTAGACCGAGTGAACGTCCCTGGCACCAAATGCGCAGTTTAATAATACAGCCTACTCGTGAAGTGAAAACAGTACTAACACATTATTTTTTTTATTTATGTACACATACGTTACATTTTAATGTAACTTAGACACGTTGACCAACTCACACTCCATAACACTAAGCCTAGCTATCTTCAGCCCACTCCAAGTCCAATACAAGTAAACGTTCACACACAGCTGTTCGGTTACTTAATTTACATCCAGCAAATACAACAATAACTAATTATATTGTACTCGACTATGAAGACAAAAGTAAAAAAAAAAAAAAATTGGGGGAAATTTTAGACCAGCTACGTTTTTATCTTTGAACCTAGGCTTTCTCATTTTGAATTTCTGCTTTCAGGACTATGAAAGGTCCCATGATGCTTTGCGCTGGATTGTAACGAATTTAGGCGCCATATTTCAAGTTGGATTTTCGTCCTAGTAGGTCTGAAGAAAGTAAATGGGTGGATATTTATTTCGTGAAGTCTAACTGAAAGCGTGTGGTTTTACTAAAAGACAAACAAACTTTTGGAAGTATTTATCACAATCGGTAGCTAGGTGAGTGTTTTCTATTTTTACATAGCTTAGCTACCTAACACTGTCAAGGTGAATTGTTTCTTCTCTCGGGTAATATGCAGTACTTAACTAGCTAGTTACACCAGACGCGGTTTCTTAGCTAAGCTGGTTAGCTCGGATTTCTAGCTAGGTAGCTAGACAGCTAGCTATCATTGGTTTGAGTTTAATTTAATTGAAAAGGAGACAGTCTTTTGCAAATTCTCTAAAGATTACTGGCTTGGCTACATTTGAAAGTGACATGGCTAGCCGTTCTATTCAATATTCGCCAATTGCATGCATTTTGTTAGTATTAAGTTGTATAACTAGCTGACGACGAAGGATAACTAACTGCCCATCTTAGCTAACTACTCATTTTGACGTTAGATAATAGATTACCTAGTTTATTTTCTGGCACTGAAATGTCATTAGTTACTAACTAGTCATAACATTTGCTGTTAACGCTAAACTTTGCCTGTGCTAGCTAGGTTAGTGACCACCAGCTTTCTTGGTAAATACTTGACTAGAAGTAAGTTAACCTACATACCTAGATAGTTGGTTGTCGTTAACTAGATAACTAGTTGTATAGCCAATCATTACACCTTTATGGTTTGCCTAGGTTTATTAGCTAGTTATTATGGGTAAGTAAACTTGACTGGAATCAGTGTTGGGTAGGGTAGGTTGGTAATTAATTAGCTAGTAGACTGGAGTTATTGATCTGTTTAATATGTGAACATTTCTTACTCGTTGTAGGTAGTTGGTGTCCACGATATTTGTACAAGGGCAACAGAAACTGATCTGCCAATAAACAAGAAATAAAGAAAGCCAGCTAGCTAATTTTCATAGCTACATTAGCAAGCTGCCTAGAATAATATTTGATGCTTGGCTAGCTAGCCAAGTTCGTAGTTGGGTTGCTAACGGTACTCTTATAAACTTGCGCCATAGTTCTCGGCTGTTGCGTAGCAGACTGGCTAGTTTTGTATATAGAGTGGAGTACGTTTTAAGAAGAAGAAGAAAAAAACTAGCCACGTTTCCTACTGTCAGCAAACGATCTGTTCCAACAAGCGCATTAAATATAAGTTTCTATTCCTTGAATTGCAGGACGTCTTTCAAATGTGCATGTATATGCTCGCTAGCTGGGTTAGCTTTGACGAGTGTGTAGCCTGTAGTGGGCAGGTTGTCACCTATACGTCGTCACTCTTTAGTATCTCACTGGCCAGCAAATCATCTGTAATTGGCAAGTTTTAACAATTCGATGCCGCAAATCTAGCCAACAACTTCATCATTAAATATTTTTTAAAGAATATTAAGTAATGTAATTGTCTGGTTTGGCAGCCCGAGTTGCTATTTATATGTCCTTTTGACAGAGAAACGTCACCATTTTTTTCAACGTTGTGCAGTGGCAACTTGACGCTTTGTCTCAACAGTGAAACTTTGGTGTATAGTAGCTGACCACCATACAACACAAAACGATATTTTACGGGCGGGGTAGGGAATTCTCCTGCTACTTTTTAAATAAGACTTGGTACCGAATCAGATTTACTTTTGTCAAACGATTTTTTTTGCCAACAAAATTGAAGCGCTCGGTTTCTTTAAACTGTACTGTGCGTGTCATGATTAATTGCACATTTAAGCAATTTTACCTAGTTGTGATGGATGGCTACAGTGCTTTCAGTGCAGACTTAACCACCGATAACAAAGACGCAAGACTTGCTTATGCTCTGTATCTTGTGGTTAAAGTAATCGAGTCAATGCATCGTAAAATAAGTCCCATGGATGCTTTTGATGACGGGGGGTAGGAGAGCCTTTTTTAATCCGAAGAGATGAGGGATGGATGAACACCGGCTACCTTCGACGGAATCAGGCCGACGGATCTTTTATAGACCCATGTCAAATTTCTTCTCCAGATTTTTAATCATGCCAGCAAAAACGACAAAGACTTCGACGGCAGCTAAAGCACGAGGGAAAGGATCGCAGGCTCGGGATGACTCGGACGACGAAATTAACGTAAACCCGAAAGAAATTAACCCTGATGTCCAGTACCCACCACTGGCTGATGGTAAGAAACGAGGAGTGTACTAAAGAGAATAACTTGTTCAATCTTCGTGTTTTCCCCACCGTTAGTTTCAACCGTTTGACTTTTGTACTACATGTCATTTAGTTTGTGTGATTGTTGGATCTGGACGTGTGTAAATGGTTAGTAGCTACGTAGCGCCTGGATAATTTGCAGATGTTAATCAAGGGTCAGTATCGTTGTATTGACTTTTTTTTTTTCCTTTTTTTTGTGTTTTGTTTTTGTGATTATGATTACAGCAGCGTGGTTGCGTTTATTTACGAGCTACCAAACTGACAATTTTAATTATATGGCAAAGGGGCTGGAGAAGACGTTTCTTTTGTTATACTTCATTTTCAAAACATAATTGTTGGACTCGAACACTGGGTTATTTGAATAACTTGACCTGAGTTGTAGGGTGGTTGCCTTTTTCGTGAACTTCCGACTTACCTTTCTGTCTTTTGTTCGATTTAAAAAGATTGTCAAAATGATCAGCTAGCACCCTGCTAACTTGTTTATTTTCTTTATAAGTAACTAGACGATTGTTGACCAAACAGTGTGATGATATGCGAGTTATTTTTCTCTCGTGCCTTACAGTAAGTGCAGCTAGTGCGTAATAACTTTTGTAAACCTCTAGTAATAAGCATGTTTATATAGTGCTCGCCATAGATACCGATGGACACAGGTCGTCTTTCCCCCACGACAGTAGTTTTAAAAACATAATTTTTTTTTTACTTGTTAAAATGTGTGTGGGGGATGTTTATCAGGAATTTTCAAAGTAGGTAGCAAGTATATTAAAGTTTACGTCCGATTCGAGACGGTCTTTGTTCTTCGCTCCACATACAGCATATGTTTTGTTTGTTTGTTTTTACCCCGTCACCCCTCCCCCAACTTCGCGTTTGCCCCCACCTGAAATTAATGGCTTCGCGGAATAAAAGTGTAACTTTTTCGCTCTAGATGACGCTCACGGAGAGTCCGCCGAGGCGGTCGATAATCGAAGGTTGGAGGATATTCTCAGTAGCATCCCTCCACCCCCGCCCCCAGCAATGACCAATGAACCGGGCGCTCCTCGCTTGATGATAACTCACATTGTTAATCGAAATTTTAAATCGTACGCCGGGGAGCAGATTCTGGGGCCTTTTCATAAGGTATGCTCAACAAACCACTGCAGCGCTAAGGGATTTTTTTTTGGGGGGGGGGGGTGAGGAGGTGGTTAGCATACAGTTGCTTCTATTCACATTTAAAGGTCGACTGTTGTATACTTATCTGATTTAAAATCATATGTAATGTGCTGCGAGTAAAATCACACCTTTTGTGTTATTATATGGAGAACCTAGCCTCTTGAGCAGCCTCCACTGTGTCTATCATTACATCCATTCTTAGGGTTGGTGCTTTTAATGTCAACACTACTACACTATCATTTGTTTTGGGGTGTTTGTATAGGTCTTTCCCCCATTTTGTTCTATGAAATTATCTGACCTTTATTTTTAGTAGATGTGGCTGTTATTTAAACACTGATTGCTCTGTCCTCATATGTGCTTTTGGATGGAGTTTAATTTTTAAAATGACAGTAGATCAACTGTATTGGTAGGCAAGAAGTATTTGGGTGTTGCACACTGTCCTAGATTAGTTGTCCTCAACCTCATTATGAACAGAGCGATCATGACTTTAACTCTTTTGTGCTTCTCTTTTGCCAGCGCTTTTCCTGTATCATTGGTCCAAATGGCAGTGGGAAGTCCAATGTGATAGACTCAATGCTCTTTGTGTTTGGGTACAGAGCTCAAAAAATCAGATCCAAAAAACTGTCAGTGCTTATTCACAGTTCTGATGGCCACAAGGATATCCAGAGCTGCACTGTAGAAGTGCACTTTCAGAAGATAATTGACAAGGTAAAATAAAATAAAAAATTAAATAAATCAAATGCAACACTGTGCTGAAGTAATGAAAAAAGACTGAATAGAAAATGTGTAATTTATTTTGCATGTGTGTATATAATTTATATATACTTATTTATATATAGTGTGTGTACTTGTATATTTTTGAGTGTGTGTATGCATATATATATTTATTTATTTATTTTACACTACATTATATGTGTGTATATATTGTGTGTGATATAACGTCTTTTTTTTTCCTATTTTTTAAAATAAAAATTTGTATTTTTATTTCTGTTCCATATTTAAATAGATCGTTTGTATTTTCTCTGCATGTGAATTTGAGAGAATGTAATTGCCTGGCTGAATACAGTATTTTACCCCCAATAGTTCACTAACTTAAATCACACTGCTATTATAACTCAGTAATTTAGTTCCATGTTATCTTTTAAATTATTTTATATAGACAAATGTATTTAGTCTTGTTTAGATTTGTACTCTCTTGTGTATTTACTTTTAATGGCAAGCTGAGTTCCTTTATGAGGGGAGTGAGAGCTCTTCCCTTTGTAGTCTTTCATGATTTGTAACCTTGTGTTATACATGGGGTTGGTGGAAGAGTGTGCTACACTAATCTACACTCTCTGTTTAGTAGACTACACTGGCTATGTTTAGTACTCTGGTGTACATCACATATGTAGCTGTGTGTGGGGGGAATTTTATATATATATAATTTGTTTTTATATATATATTAATATTGTTTTTGTATTATGTAATATATTTATTATTATATTATATATGTATGTATGGATATATAGATGCAGGTGCCACCAGTGTGTTGTACACTGTTATGGAGAGTTTTAGTGAGTTAATGTTGTGGATGCTGCAGTGTAGGTATTTGTGAGCTTATCTCGGTGCAGCTGGGGGCTTTATTTGGCTGTTTGCTATGTGAATGTGCTGTGTGTGCTGAGGAGCTCAGCTGTTGTGATTGTCCCCCTCCCCCTGTCTCAGGAAGGAGATGACTACGATGTCATCACCAACACCAAGTTCTGTGTTTCAAGAACTGCCAGTAAGGACAACTCCTCATCCTACCACATCAATGGCAAAAAAACGACATTCAAAGATGTTGGAACTTTGCTGCGCAGCCATGGTATTGACCTTGACCACAATCGATTTCTTATTCTACAGGTAATGAATCTCTACGTTTAATACACTCCTCTTAATCATTTCCTTTGTTTATATGTGTTGGATTCACTGCTTTAGTTTGATTCATGTCATTTAGTTTATTTTTTTATTTTTTATTTATTTATTTTTACATTGGTACTGGCCTTTTTTGTGTACAAGGACTGATAAAATTAGGTAGAGAAATTCTTGTTTAAGCGGAGCTGTATCCAAACTGAACCCAAGGAGCTGTGATGGAACACCTTACACTGCTATAGCAGCGCATCATGGTTTTCAGCATTGTGGAAAATGTGCAAACCATAATTTGCTGCTTTAGAGTTTTAAGGGTAATTAAGCCTAATTGGAGTCACAGTGGACTTGGTCATTTAAGATCTGTCACATCCGTCACCGAGTCATGATCTTGCAAAAAAGGTCAGGGGTCATCATTGCTGCTATGACTCCTTCACTTTAGCAGCACGTAAATATTGGTGTGTGAGAAAATCAAGTCTAACCCCAATATTACTTGTGCTGCTTCAGTGAGGCAGGCTCGAGCATCTTCATTCGGGGAGGTGTGTGTGTGTGTGTGTGTGTGTGTGTGTGTGTGTGTGTGTGTGTGTGTGTGTGTGTGTGTGTGTGTGTG
>JAOYMR010000003.1:21695033-21710378 GCA_025802075.1 Tenebrosternarchus preto | reverse complement strand
GTGTGTGTGTGTGTGTGTGTGTGTGTGTGTGTGTGTGTGTGTGTGTGTGTGTGTGTGTGTGTGTGTGTGTGAGAGATGTACATTGGGGCTTTGCACAATCCCTCTAAAAATATTTGTTTAGTATATCAGTTTGTTTAGTATATCAGTTGGCTCCCCTTGTTCCTCTCTTAGCATTGATTCTTTTTCGTGTTCTCATAACTAAAAGGAGCCCAAGTTGAACTGCCTCTCTTGTACACCTATACACCCATTACCCTTCCCACACCCCCCCCCCCCCATGGCATTTTGGGGATGTCCTGAGCTCAGGTTTCTTAGGTTTACGCTGCTCAGTGGAGTGTTGTTGTCTCCCCAGGAAATTGGGCAAGCTGACCAAGTTCATTGAAAACCAGAAAGAGAAGTTCACCCAGCTAGACCTCCAGGACGTGGAGGTGCGCGAGAAGCTGAAACACACCAAGAACAAGACCAAGAAACTGCACAAACAACTGCAGAAAGATCGGGAGAAGGTGCGTCTAATGCCTGGGCAGCACAGTCATAGGAGAAGTACCAGTGATCGTAGTAATAATAGTAGGGGAGTAGTAGTACTAGTGGTGGGGGTAGTAGTAATAATAGTAGCAGGGGTAGTTGTACTAGTGGTAATAATAGCAGGGGTAGTTGTACTAGTGGTAATAATAGCGGGGGTAGTAGTACTAGTGGTGGGGGTAGTAGTACTAGTGGTGGGGGTAGTAGTAATAGTAGCGGGGTAGTAGTACTAGTAGATGTGGTGGGGGTAGTAGTACTAGTGGGGGTAGTAGTACTAGTGGCGGGGGTAGTAGTACTAGTAGATGTGGTGGGGGTAGTAATAGTGGTGGGGGTAGTAGTAATAGTGGCGGGGGTAGTAGTACTAGTAGATGTGGTGGGGGTAGTAGTACTAGTGGTGGGGGTAGTAGTACTAGTGGTGGGGGTAGTAGTACTAGTAGATGTGGTGGGGGTAGTAGTACTAGTAGATGTGGTGGGGGTAGTAGTACTAGTGGTGGGGTAGTAGTACTAGTGGTAGTGGTAATAATGTTAGTGATTCCTGTTTCATCTTTTTGTGGTATGTATGTACTTTATCATTTCTAAAATTGTGTAATCAATTACCTATTTGAAATCGAGTAATGCTGTAGAAAGGAAATACATAATGGGAAATAAACTAGTTTAACAGATTGTGTGGGTTGTGGAGATGATGGTCCAGCTGTTGTACAGTGTACTGTCTGTACATGCCTGTAGCCATGTCTCCCTTTAATACCACATAATCACATGCAGCAAAGACGCTCGTGGACATTTGTGACGGGGTTTGGTGAACAAGTTTTGCTGCTGCAAGCAAAATGGCAAATTCTGGTAGATGTGATGAGGTTCGTTCGTGCAGGACTGAAGTCAGACGAAACGAAAGCACTGTGGTGCACATGCATGAACGTTCGCCGCTAGAAAAACTGCTGCAAGAATCACAACTCCATCAGCTCCGTCGGCACGGCAACTCGCCGACTGTGTACTCGGAACAGCTTCTGCAGAACACTCTTATTAAAATCAAGAGGCACCGTGCCAAGACAGAACTTATTAACTCCTGAAAATCTCCAGTGTTTACAAGAAGCGTACTGGGAAGGTGGTTAGAGTTTCAGGCAGAAGCGAGTCATCCGACCATTTTCAGCTTGGTTTAAGAGTTAAATTCAATCAGTGCAGTTCAGTTTCCCCGTGAGGCGGCCCTTACAGGCTGCTGTTACTCAGAGATACAGTGTGTTTTAAAGCCAGTACGGGTTGCCTGGCGCTTCTGTTTTATGGTGTTTATTTTGTGGCTTGGCCAAACCAAAACAAGAACTGTCACAATATAATTTTCTAGAACATATAAAAACAGGTCAGTTTGACGAACCCGGACAGTGTATTAGGTGAACTTACACAAACGCTTCTGTTCCTACAGTACATAAATTACAATAATAATGACAGACATCAACGTTACTGTCAAACAAGGAGTGTACAAATTATGAAACGTTTTCTTAAACTGTAGGCACTGCTCTTAGGCCATGGGTCACATCAAGTCATATTTATAATGTGAATATTCATGGTGGTTTACAGAAATGTTTCCATAGGATAAACCACTTCTGTCTAGCAATTGGCTCGACTTTTATTTTTATTTAATTTTTTTGCAAAAACGTTTTGCAATAGATTGGAAGAGTTTCCGATCGCAGGCGGTCGTTTTTACGACTCGCGGTGGCCGTGGAAATCTCCTCTACGTGATGATCAGGAGTGGGTCACTCCAACACACCGCTGGGAGGCTGCGCAGGTTTACACCGCTC
This sequence comes from Tenebrosternarchus preto, assembly GCA_025802075.1. NCBI lineage: Eukaryota > Metazoa > Chordata > Actinopteri > Gymnotiformes > Apteronotidae > Tenebrosternarchus > Tenebrosternarchus preto. The sequence goes on along the minus strand of JAOYMR010000003.1, from coordinate 21,708,075 downwards.
AACCCGTTTTCCCAAACCCTCCACAGTTCTCTTGGCTAGTTTGAAAAGCGATTCACTTTTGTCCCCTTTCTCATGTTCTGCCTTTCTTCTCCCTCATTGGCCTTTGTAAAGCCAAAATAAACTAGCAGTAGTAAATAGGAGTGAGATGGAGGGGGAGGGGGGGGTGGTATTCGTGTGTGTGTGTGTGTGTGTGTGAACTATGTAACAATTGCAGCCGTTTTCATCTCCCTTTCACCTACACATTAACCCCCTATTAATAATAATCCAGGGCAGAGGCAATGCCTTTGTTTCTCCTGGCAAATATACACATGTACAGTATAATTAAATGCTTTTTTGGCACTTGGGAAGTCAGGGATGGAACGCAGGGTTGACCTGAGGTACAGCACACCTCAGAGGATGACCCCTGACCTCAGAGGATGACCCATAACGGGTCTGGATCAAGGCCATGACACTGGCTGCACAAGAGCGAGGATTCGAACCCACAACCTTCCAATCGATAGAATACAGTAGGCTACTACTGTCCCTGGCCCTGCCCGCCTCCTGAGCACCCTCCCCTCCCCTCCCCAGACTTGGATGCAGCTAAGCATGAATCTGTGTCACAGTTGCAGTGTGTGATCCTGTGTCTGTGGTACAACACTGTCTACAGCCTCATAGGGGAGAGACTACAGTGGATGTTTAGTGATGCATGTGTGCAGTCATTGTGTGAAATCATTTTGTACATTTTGATGCTTTCATACAGGCCTCCTTAAAAATTGAAGGAAGTTTGACGTGTTGGCTCGTGCTTCGTGTGTGTGTGTGTGTGTGTGTGGTCAGCTGGAGGAGGTGCGCGGTGTTCCTGCCAGCAGCGAGAAGGTCATTGCAGAGGCCTCCACCCAGAAGGTAGAGCTAGAGAAGCACAAAGGCCTGGAAGAGGCAGCACTGGCCCAGGTGATGGAGAGCCTGAAGGAGGAAACCAGCGGTCTGCAGCTCGACAAAGAGGTTTGTTACAGTGTCTCCAGGGCCTGGTAGAGAAGCATGGACTGGTGACCAGAATCCCTGTGTGTGTCTGGTGTTTGTTTGGGGGGGGAGGGGGACAAATTAGTTGTCTAGTAAAGTTCGGTATGTTTACTGGTCACGTGTCTACAAGTAAACTTCAGCATGCTTGTTTATCATACATTTATGCATTGCATGTGAACATATCCTCTTTTCCTACACACCTGTTGTGCACGTTCCTTGTTTGCTTTCTGCAGTAGTGTTCATGGAGGTGGGCTGCAGGTGATGAGGGTTTTAACAGGCCGGGTTTTTTTGCAGGTGGTGGTGTGTGTTTGTTGAGCGGTCCTGCCGAGAGTCTGGTCCGTGTGTGACGTCACTCTGTTGCCTCTACAGCGAGAAGAGAAGCAGCTGCTGGAGCTGAGCAAAGCGGTGAACGAGACGCGCTCGCAGATGGACGTGGCCCGGTCCGAGCTGGACATCTACCTGAGCCAGCACAAGACTGCTGTCTCGCAGCTCGGACAGGCCAAGGCCACCCTGCAGAGCACCGCCGACACCCTCCGCGACAGGAGGGCCGCCATCAAGGAGCTGCAGGTCAAAATACCCAAGTGTGAGGAGCAGCTTGGCAAGGTGCGTGCGGGCACTGGAGGCTCACGTCAGTCACATTTGCGTTCTAGAAACGGTCAGCGAAGAGTCGTGGATTACAAATCTAATCTAAAAATGATCTAATCCAAAGTATGTTTGGGCGTTTGCACGTGTGTGTGTTTGTGGTTTCCCGTGTGTGTACAGGATGAGCAGGAGCTCCAGCAGATCTCTGAGCAGGATGGGCAAATGAGGGTGTTGGTTAGTGACCTGAGGCAGAAGGTTGAGGAGGCCAAGAGCTCCTTGTCGTCCAATCGTAGCCGAGGCAAAGTGCTCGACGCCCTCATGCACCAGAAACGCAGCGGCAAGATCCCAGGCATTCTGGGACGCCTGGTGAGACACTACAACCGCCCACCCATGGGCAGCGCGCTGAGATGTCCCCCGGGGCAGTAGCACGTGGAGAAACTGTCCGATGATGGGAAATGAAGTCCTAGTGAAGGATTTGCTGTGTTATAACTTGTGTTTTTACTCCAGGGTGACCTTGGGGCCATCGAGGAGAAGTATGACGTTGCCATCTCTTCGAGCTGTGGCTCCCTCGATAACATCTTGGTGGACACCATCGACACGGCACAGAAGTGTGTCACTTTCCTCAAGGCGCAGAACATTGGAGTGGCCACGTTCATTGGTCTGGACAAGGTAGGGACGCTCTCTGTATGGGGCCTGCTTTAGAATCCATTTGCTCAGTAAACTGCCCTCTGGGCTTCAGTTTAAGAACTTTTTGTTTTGTTTGTTTGTTTGAATCCTCCTGTGTTTGTAGATGAAGGTTTGGGAGAAGAGCATGGGTCCCATCTCCACCCCGGAGAACGTTCCACGCCTGTTTGACATGGTAAAGGTGAAGGATGAGACTCTCCGCCCTGCCTTCTACTTCGCCCTGAGGGACACGCTGGTGACTAAGGACCTGGAGCAGGCCACCAGAGTGGCCTTTCAGAAAGACAAGCGCTGGAGGGTCGTCACTCTGCAGGGGCAGATCATCGAACAAGCTGGTACCAGCCTCCTGAGTGTTGTGTTTTGTATTACAAAGCTCTTCTCTGTTTCTTCTGTTCTCACACATTTATTCTCTCCCTCTCTCTCTCTCTCTCTCTCTCTCTCTCTCTCAGGCACTATGACTGGAGGAGGAGGGCGTGTAATGAAAGGCAGAATGGGCTCCTCTATTGGCACTGAAGTCACCCAGAAACAGGTGAGCTCACAATTCTGTCTGGTCCACATTAGACCATGGCCTCCATGTCCATGTATCTAAGTGTGTGTGTGTGTGTGTGTGTGTGTAGCTGGACAGTATGGAGACTGCACTGAGTGAGAAGGTGCTGCAGCTTCAGGGCTGGCAGCAGAGGAAACAGCACCTTGAGGAGAAGGTACACACACAGAGGCGGGAGCTGAGAGACATGAAGAACACGCTGGAGAAATACACCGCCAGCATTCAGGTCAGCCAGAAGCCACCCCTCACAGAGATTTTGCTCGCTTTAAAAGGAGAGCACAGCTATGTGCATCTCGTATTCTCTGTGGAAAATGGTCTTCCGTGAAAGGCTTCGTGCAGAGTGATCAGATTAAAATGTGCTACAATGCACTGTCGGATCAGCTGAATTTATGCCATTTTTAAGTACAACCTGAGTAGGATGTCGTTTTGCCTTACTGTAGAGTCTTCAAGAGCAAGAGCTTCACCTGAAGTCCCAGATGAAGGAGCTGGAAGCAAATGTTCTCGCTGCTGCCCCAGACAAAGCCAAGCAAAAACAGATGGAGAAGACCTTGGATGCCTTCACGAAAAGTAATACTATGCTGTGTGGCTGTGCAGGTTTAAAAGTGGGGGTGGAAACTTGGCTCCCTAAAGCACACAACTGAGAAGTTTTGAAAATTGAAGCATCACACATTTAATGACCAGTTTTCCATTATGAAGGATGCATAATCTCAGGAGACCAGTCATGTGGGGCCTCTCTCACCAGTTCCCGGTTAAATCCCTTTAGGAAGAAGCACCATCACAATAACATTTCTCACAGCATATTCTGTGTGACATGAGCCTCTGGATGATGTTAAACCAATCTTCTTCTGAAAGTCCCAGACTTGGATCTCTGAGACCATTTGATAAACTGATGCGCTCTGAAGTCCAGAGATCTCCTTAAAACTCTGGAACGTGAACATCCACGAGTGTGTGCTTATTCTGACACGGTTCCTACACAACCACAACACTGTAGTCCTGTGTTATTATGTAAATTAGACTGGGGATATGCTAAAAGTGTGGTGTGGCCCTCCAGGACAGGAGTTGGATAACATTGCTTTAATGACTGCAAGTTATATTAATCCCGTCTGCCAATTTCTCTCCCTGAAGATTTCGAGGCCGCCTCCAACAAGGCGGGGAAGGTTGAAGCCGAGGTGAAGCGCCTCCACACCCTGATAGTGGACATCAACAGTCACAAGCTGAAGGCCCAGCAGGACAAGCTGGACAAGGTGAACAAGGAACTGGACGATTGTTCCTCGGCCATCACCAAAGCCCAGGTGGCCATCAAGACTGCAGGACGGTGGGTGAAACCCTCTGCTTCCACCTCTCCTGCGGTTTAATCAACAGGAAATAAACACACTCCTGCATCGTTTTGTATGTGGTGCATAAGTTCATGTAAGCTGCTGATCTGCACCTCTAATCGAGCGAATCATTTTAAATGAGCCTGTTGGGTGTGTAAATGTGAACCATTTCTGAGTGTATTTGAAGTAGTAGTAGAGGTGAGCAATGTACAATTGTATCGTGACTCATTCCTGTTATAACTAATCAACCGCAGAACCAGACAAAGCGCTCGATTATTCCTGTTTAACATGCCTCCTCCGTCAGTAATCTGAAAAGGTCTGAAGAGGTGGTAGCACGACTTGAGTCAGAGATCACAGAAAATGAGAAGGTAATGGAAGAGTTGACTGAGCAGCTGAAGACCCTGGAGGACCAAGCAGCAGAGATCATGAAGACTTGTCAGGAGGCAGAAGTATGCCAGAACGCATTCTTTTAGCATTGTGCACACTTTCCAAGTAATACTGGTAATGTTTGTGTAAAAATCATGTTATAAGCTTTTTATCAACTTGTTTTTGATGATTCTAAAAAACTAAACACTAAATTCATGGTATGCGTCTTTTCTCTGGTTGGCCTGTAGGAGGCGCTGCCTGATGTACAGGAGCAGCACCGAGCAGTCCTACAGGAGATCAAGGCCATTCAGGAAGAGGAGCACGCTCTGCAGAAGGAGTCCCTGAACGTCCGGCTGAAGGTGGAGCAGATAGACACTGCCATCACCGAGTACCAGAACAAGATCAAACACTGGGAAAAAGAGGTGAGGGAGACGAGATCAGAACGGCAACTTTCTAACCATCTGGTCCTTTAGACTTTTTTTGATTTTGTCTAAATAACTTCTCCCTCTCTCTCTCTCTCATTCATCAGTCCTCCAAACTTGCTCTACACTCTATTGATGACAAACCAGTGGATGAACTTCCTAAACTGAGCTCTGAAGAGCTGGAGGCCATCAGCAATCCTGATGTCATCAAAAACGAGATAGCGCTCCTGGAAGATCGATGTGCCCAGATGAAGCCCAACCTGGGAGCTATAGAAGAGTTCAAGAAGAAGGTACGCAGATGTAGTCGACCATCTTCAGTGATTTCTGCTCATGTTACCTGTGAAAAAACAAAACCTGTTATTCAGAGGTGTTCAAGTAGAGTAGTTTTGCTGTCCAGTTGGCAGAAAGCAGCTGTTTGAGAGTCTTCACACATGTAGAATATTCTCTGGATACTTGACGAACCAAAGCTACTGCTGAAAGGCAATTATAGGATCAAAAGTTTATGATGGCGAGCCACCGGTTCCTCGGTGCCGCACAGTAAACATGTCTGCTGGGTTGTCTTCAGAAACCTAAATATGGCACAAGGAAAGAAGAGATGTGATGGTTTAAGCGTTTTAGCTCGATCCAAGCAACTGCCCCCCTATCTTCTCAGGACTTGTTAAGGCTCAGGAGTGATGCGCTCGCCTGCAGAAAGCACACGTCTCGTGTACTGTCTCGTAAACGTTGAGTGGGTGTGTGTGTGTGTGTGACACTGTGTGTGTATGTACATGCAGGAGGAACTGTATTTGCACAGAGTGGCTGAACTGGATGAGATCACCACCCAGAGAGACAACTTCAAGCGGAGCTGTGAGGACCTGCGGAAACAGAGACTCAACGAGTTTATGGCTGGCTTTAACATAATTACCAACAAGCTGAAGGAGAATTACCAGATGCTAACACTAGGGGGAGATGCAGAGCTAGAGCTGGTGGACAGCCTGGACCCTTTCTCTGAGGGCATCATGTTCAGGTGGGAATGTCTGAAATCTGCGCACAAACGATGTATGGATAACCATGAAGTCTAATCAATTCCATTATCAAACAGGAAGGTACAGAAAAAATGTTTTTTGGTATTCAGAATTTCCGGTATTCATGTATCAAATTAATTCATTATATCAACCAGGTGTTATAAATCCCTCAGCATTGTTAGTTACAGTGAATCACTACTTCCACTGAAAGCTGACCTGAGTCAGGGAGACAGACTGCAGAACATACAGCCCAGTGACTTTAGTAATCAGCCTAGCTGTATATTAGATAGGCGTGTGTGTTAAATATAATAACCTTCATTGTATCTTCCATGAAATCTGCATAAATTACCTGAATAATGTCTGTCTCCTCCTGCTTCATCTCAGTGTACGTCCTCCTAAGAAGAGCTGGAAGAAGATCTATAACCTGTCTGGAGGGGAGAAGACTCTGAGCTCTCTGGCCTTGGTCTTTGCCCTGCACCATTATAAGCCCACCCCCCTCTACTTCATGGATGAGATTGATGCTGCATTGGACTTCAAGAACGTCTCTATTGTGGCCTGTTACATCTACGTGAGTTATAAAGAGGATTGTTGGTGTTTACTGGTACTGCTCAGAATGATGGGTAAAAATCTGTTATTAGCGAAACAAGTGCCCTAGAGAAGTGTACACTCGTCTTATAATGGGACTGAACCAGACCAAATGGGTCACTTTTGCCCAGTTAAGACATTGACATTAATTTTCAAACATGCTGTTCCCACTTCATATTTGGCTTTAGGGGGAAGTAAGTAAATAGATTTGTTTCCCTTTGGGTGTACATAAGTTAACCAACAGAAACGGGCTTGGCTAATCACGCGTTTAAGCATTTTCAGAGTGAACAGTACACCATCGTCTTGAGATGTTTTAACTTACGCCTGTTCAACTCCAGTTACATCATGTTTGATACTTGAGTTCAAGTAAAGAATGCTTGGCTAAACATTTGTTTGAAATTTTGAAAGGTTTTAATTGAGAACAGTCCCCATTTTTATCAGCTGCTTGAAGTAAGAATTTTCTGAATTCTAACGGCAACTTCCTTTTCTGTCTACCAGGAGCAAACCAAGAACGCTCAGTTCATCATCATCTCCCTGAGGAACAACATGTTTGAGATGGCAGATCGTCTCATTGGCATCTACAAAACCCACAACACCACTAAAAATGTGGGCATCAACCCCAAAACCATCGTCCTCAAAGAGGCTGAAGCTGCATCAGCATAAATGCATGAGCAGTTTCTTTTTTTACACACCTGTCCTATTTCTACATCTCACTTTCTTTTGTGTACATTGAACTTATTTTTTTACCATATTTTAAAAATGCTGCTGCTTTTCCTATTAATTACACAATGATCTATAAATATAGACTTTCTTTGAATAATTCACCATCCTCACTTCACAGGTTTGCATATCTAAAAATCTGGAAGTGGAGAAATATTAAGCCCCATCAATGTTAATGTTTTTTGAACCACTATCTTAATAAAACTTTTCATAATCGTGTGCGTCCTATTATCTCATTGGTCAGTACAGAGAAACCATGTTTTCTGATGGAGTTTTTTCAGTGGGATGTTCTACAAAACATCAAATTCTGAATGTGGTGGAGCCCCGTGATTATTGAAACAAAAATGAACATATCAAGCTTCCAGTTGCTAATGCTTAAACTCACCAAGGAGTCTGGTGCAGTGATGAGCTGTGAGAGAAGCAATGATTTGAACAGGGCTTGGGCTGAGAATAATGAAGCCCATCCTTTAACGTCACTGATCCAGGCAGCTCCCACTGACAGCTTTTCTGTTTGTTCTTGTTTGGCCAAGCAGGACCAAGTTTTTGTTTCGGTCTATTCGTACGGTCCAGAGAAAAGTTGGTGTTGGTGTTGATTGGTTTTGTGGGAGCTAGAAAGTTTTATTGAATTTGTGGTAGATGTATGCTATGGAGAACAATCTTTAAAATACCAAAACCCCAGTATAATCTAAGTACCACAGCATTCCTGAAAGGTCAGGAAAAAAAGCAATCAAGTTTATAAATTATTATTCAACACGCATCTGGACATACACACCACCAGTCAGTATTAAATTTTAGTAGCAAAAGTTATTAAAAAGTAGAATAAAACGTCAGTACCATGGTCATATGAAATGCTAGTGAGAATGCAAGAGGTCAGAGTTTACACAACATACGTTTCTCTGCTGCATGAGTCAGAACGATATCATTCCCCTGAATCTCTACACATGAATGTGGACTACTAAACTGGCTTGGTACCTTCGGCATTTGTCTTATCAAACCTTTGTTCAGCTGTCTAGCATTCATGCATAATTGACGGCCAACGCTGTGGCATCCATATCGGGTACTGAACAGCATGCTGGTCATTCAGCATAACTGAAATGTTTTGAAAAAAAGTTGACCAAAAGATGGTACGTGTTCTCTCCCAGACTAGAAATATACGAGCTAAATTTAAGGCCGAGATCGCGAAGAAAGCAGAAGAGAAACGTCCCGAATTCATGGAGTGAAGAGGTGCCTTCCTCCACAAGGCTTTCCACTGCCTGGCTAATCTGTGAAAGAATGGAGAACCCAAGTGAGGCTCCACCCACTGGATTTAACCATAGGAGCAGAAGCAGCAGCATTACCACCACCAGAAAGGCCACATAGGTCAAAGCCTGTACTTGAAAGCCAGGCCACGGTCGCCGTGCTGTGGCCTGCACGTCTTTCACAGAGTCCGTTTTCACGTCGCAGGACACCTTCGGGATGGGGCCCTCGTCCAGCTGCCCGATGGTCACGTTTGCCCAGTGTTCCTCAAGAAAGTCCTCTGCATGGGGCAAGATGTCGAGGCAGGGGACCTTGGGCAAGGGCGTCTTGGTTAAGGTGTCCACCCTTTCCCTCAGGTGGTGCACCGTTTCCAGGAAGGCGAGGGGGGATTCCTCGTCCCCGATGCTTGCGCTCAGAGAGATCAGGTCTAGCTGCTCTTCCTTCATGTCCTTCAGCTTTTCAATGAGTGGATCATAGACACAGCCCAGCTCCTTACTGACTCCATCCAGAGCTTTCATAAACATCTCCTTCTTGTGCGCGAGAAGGACCTCAAGGCCCTGGAAGAACCTCACGACAGCCTCACGGTCCTGCCGCACCAGGCCCTCCTGTCGAAACTTCTCCTGCTCCAGCTGCTCCACCAGGCCGCACACCTCCTCCCAGCGCTTGTCCGTGAGACGTTCAACAAGTCCAGCAGGAGCGTCGCGCTCTTTGGCGTAAGCCGTCTGGAGGTCGTCGATGGCGTGACCTTGGTGCTGGCCAACAGTGAGGCAGAAGCCACATATGAGCTGTCTGTCCTGGACACAGTAAACGTTGAGAGGCTGGCGCGGGTGCTCGGGGCAGGACGGGGCACGGGGCTGGCCTTCGCGCTGGTATTTCTCGATGATGGCACGCAGACACACGTTGACGGGAAGGGCGTCCACACCACTCTGGGGCAGCTCCACCATAGTACGGCAGTTGGGACATTTGAGCGGGAGGCGAAGGGGGCGCCAGATGGAGAAGTTGGCAGAGACCTGGAGCACGCTGTCCAGACAAGCCCTGCAGAAGGTGTGGGAGCAGGGGAGCACTCTTGGATCAGTGAAGAGGGAATAACACACAGAGCACGTCAGGTCCTCCTCCAAGTTCTCCATATCACAGTTGGGGCAGAGACACTCTGTCCTGAAAACCGCAAAAGAACAGTCTTTAGTGCTTCCTTAATTTCATATATAAGGAACTCTTATGAACTTGGCTGGAAACTAACATTGCTATTCTAAAACCACATGCCTGTGAATGTTGGAACAACAGTGATAATTAAAAGGAAACTAGATGGATGCAATAAAAATGACTTTCCTGCCTGGACTACTGGTGACAAGCCGTAAGATTTGTTAACGCTAGACGTCAGTTATAAACGCTGTGTCATGCAAGTAATACGGTTGTCGCCTAACTGTAAAAAGCTAGGCGAGTTCAGTGGTCACCAGGTTTAAAAGACTGGGATCGTTTTTCAGGCTGAGATCTGATTACTTTCAACACCCGTGAATAAAATCTCCAGTAAAAACTGTCCTATGAATGGAGTGACAGTCATTTTCACTGACCGCCACGCCCGAGATGTGCGGGTAAATCTAACGTTAGACGACTACTCATCAGACTAAAATATCATAGAAGCTGTTGTTACCTTTTAAAAAAAAAAAAAATCACACAAACCATCATGGCATGGCGTAATTAGGCCCGTGAGACTTCATCTGATACACACTGTGTACAAAAGTGTGCAACCGTCTAAGGGCCGGTCGGTTGCGGTCCCCTGAGCCCCGTTTAACCGAACAACGTCTAAGGGCCGGTCGGTTGCGGTCCCCTGAGCCCCGTTTAACCGAACAACGGCTTCACACAGTTGCATCCTTGGCTGTTGCAGCCGGGTGCAACTTAGAAAACTGACCTAGTTTTGAACTCCAAACAACAGCCAATTCTTACTGGTATTCAGTAGCTAAGCTAGCAGAGTATTAGACGCTTCGCGTGTATTTCCATTTTACAGAAGTGGCTTTTGTCAATTGTTTTAGGACTTTATGTAGTTAATTAATAAAAAAAAAAAAAAACATAAGCGCGTAATTCGTAAAACTACGAATACAACAAGATGGCTAGTTAGCTATGCTAACGTGCCATACAACAATTACAGCTAGATTACTTGAAGTCGATCTAACTGTTCCTTAGTTATTTTGATTAATATCGATTTCCTTTAACAGCTGATCAAAGGACAACTTAATTTCGAGAGCCTTAGCTTAGGTTATCTAACTAAAACAGAAACGTTAGCTAGCTAACCGACGGTAGAACAGCCGTAAATCGCAGAATCTCCTTGTTCGTTAACTGCTCCTAAATATACAGTTCAGGGTAAAGTTACAGCAGATGCATGTAGAGAAAGTGAAGATGTGATGGAAAAGTTATTGCGTCTAACTGCAATAACTCACAATCAAACACCAAATAACCATTTACTGGTGTCTGGATGCGTTTATCTACGTTAAACACGAGCAGGACGGTGCGCGCATCGTTCCGTTTGATTTCTCAACGTATATTAGTTGTTGTAACTATTTCTGATGGATCGGTCGAAATACCGTGATCCTCCGAAGACTTGTTTGTTTTTAAACCCGACCGGTCAACCGTGACACTCACCTTCTCGGGAGTCCCCACCTCGCGCACTGTCGCTCGTAGTTCGCAGTTACAACGGCCCGCGTGCACAGGGCGCGTGCGGGTTTCCGTCGCCACTTTCCACCAATCGCATTCGTGCATTTTATGGGTTCGAATCCGGGGTTGAATGTTGAATTCATACTGAAAATGTTCAGAGTAAGGGGGGGTTTGTTTTTTTTAAATCGTCAAGCAAGATGAATGACAAAGTTGTACGTAATGCGGTTGTTTGTGCTACTACAAATTATCCTCAGTCTGAAGTGTCCGGTTATGTTATTTAGTGTAACGAGACCTGATTTCCGATTCTTAAAAAGCCGTGACAGGTTCAGTTCGAACTATTACAGTCGATAATTTAGATAAACTTTACCTTACGTTGTTGTGAAGCTTGATAAGTTAAAGAGAAGAACAAATACATTTTAAACCTAACATTATTACTCAAACCCATGTTACCCGCTTAACGTTCTGTTTCCATGACAGAATACTGAGTACTGAATTCACAGACTCGCATTGTTAAGGTTAAGAAGCTGTAGATATGCAGTATGTAGTATGGAGTATGCAGAGAGAAAACGTATAGGCCACGGAAAAAGTGGCGCCGTGGCTTAGATGGTTAAAGCGCCTGTCTAGTAAACAGGAGATCCTGGGTTCGAATCCCAGCGGTGCCTCAGGTGAACGCCCAAGTTTACATGTGGGTTGCTTTTCCCGAAGTTTCAGAGCTGCAGATCAACTTCAAGGATCACTGTAAAAAAGTTCAGGATTCAATAACTGAACAGCGAAATACCTGAATCACCCACATCACTGATAGTCTCTACAACCAAAACAATGGACTTATAATTAAGTAGCAATGCCATCTTTTTCTACCAGTTTTCCCCTGTATATGGAACAACATAAAGCAATTATTATTCTTAGAATAGTTTCACAATTGCATAGCACAAATTAGCTATGATCATTAATGTCAAAAAGGTTTGATCATCATTCATGTACTAAACCACATTCACGCACCTCCTTCCATCTAATGGGTTTGAATGGAGAGGAAGAAAGATTCAATATTACCATTCATCACTACATTTGACCTCTTATACTCAATCACTTGGGACCAGTGAGTGAGTAATTTTTCCTAGGTCAACATTTTAGTACATACTCACTTTTTCCAAGTGTGGAACGTTCCAAAGGAACTGGTGCTAAATGGCCCAAGAACCAAGTCCTCTATGTATCTCATAGGCCATAAACGCACAAAACATTTCAAATGTGGGTAAATTAAATTAAGGTTCTAATTAAAATACCATCTTTGCCTGGTGTAAGAAACGGGTACTACTATACTTTAAAGAGGAGGAGGGGGGGAAAAAAACAGTAAAACACAATAGTATGGTTTCAATATTTATTTCAACAACAAAACTTAGCCTGCTGTCCATATTTAACAGGTTAAGAATTACCATCTAATTCCAAATTCTTCTGCCCATCATTCTTTGAAACCACATCTCTGCTAACAAGGAATGTTGCAAATATACCCTAATGTCCACCAGAAAGCTCCAAAGAGTAAATCCATCTCTACAGTGTCTCAAAACGGCAACGCAAAAAAGAAAGAAAAACAAGAGAGAAATAAGAGAAACTACATGTAAAGAGTGTGAAGGACATTAGGAGGGTCTCAAGAACAGCACGGTTATTCATGCAGCTTTTTTTTTTTGTGTGTGTGTTGTTTTTTTCTCTCTTTTTTTTTTGTGCTGTAGAAAGAAGGAGGCACCACACCAGTCTGTGAGGTTACCAGGACACTCGAGGGAGGCGGAGCATTACACTATGAAAACATGTCTCCCAATAACAGGAACACCCCAAAATAAGAGGCAGATCATTTATTTCAAATCATTGAAACTACTGTGAAGAATCTTGCTCCCCTAATGTGGCTCAACATTAATTATGACTCTTATCCACACACACATACTAATTTTTATT
>JAOYMR010000003.1:21658521-21676037 GCA_025802075.1 Tenebrosternarchus preto | reverse complement strand
GCCCCCCCCCCCCGGGATCTAGACAGGGGGGCAGAGAGTTTGAAATGTGGCAGGAAATTAGCATGGGGTTGTTTGGGGAGGTTAAAAAAGCCTGATGAATTATTTAATGGAAAGGGTTTCTCAACATGTTTACAGATGAATTTAGATTGGATTTTGTAGACAGACAGACCAGCGGAGATAGACACACACTACTCACACAGGGGATTTAAAAATAACCATATCTTAGGGTATGGTCTACTCAGAAACCCAAGTACATTCTCCGGAGGTGTGCACGCATGAGTGTGTGTGTGTGTGTGTGTGTGTGTGTTTATGTTTATATAATGGGATATCTCGAAACAGAGACTTGCTTGTCACAGAGAAGATGGAAAAACTGCATGCCTGCTATCTCTGCTGTATCACAGGCTGAAACAGAGACACAAAGACTCGGTTCATTTCACCCTGTCGCAGACCCTCAACCCGGCAAGCACAACGTTACAAGCAGCAGTTCCGAGTGTTTACACCAAACACTGGTGTACCGTGGACCGTGCTGAAGGCTGAGGACTCGATCCCACATGGCCTTGTTCCTGTGGAACGAGACCTGCTGGATCATGAAGATCCGTTTGTTTATTTCGCCAGTAGCAGTATGGGATGTTAGTGAGTCACGTGATTGGTGTAAACCATCACCTGCACCTTGCATACATGGAGAGGAAAGCTGAGGTGCATGTCTGGTACAGGCCTCAGGAACCAGGGGGCACCTGACACGACTGGGATTCAACTCTCAAGTGGCAGGATTCATATCTAAGACGCTTCACAATGCATAAACGGGCCACGCCCACACGCGATACCTAACTGAACCACACGGAGACGAAGGAACCTGAGAACTGGGGAAATGCCATCGCAAATTTAAGTATAAACACACGAAACAACGCAGGGCAGTTAGTCGCTCAAAACCGATAGATGGGGGATAAAAGACCATTCAGAGCAGAGAAAAAACAGAAATATCAAAGCACATCACATTAGGGGTGGAATGATCTGAGAATTAAACTAACGTAAACACAGAACCTCTTCCCCAAAAATGCACCCTGAAAGACAGGGAAATGCATTAGAACCAAAACCCACAAGGGACCCAGAATAGTTATACTTTATATTTTATATATATATATATATATATATGGAAGCTATGGAAGTATGTCACACACCCCCCTCCCCCATAATCCCTAGAGAAAGGCAGCACTTCTAGCACAGAGACCTTCCATGTGAGAGTTGTGAGATTCCATTGGACGGTTCCCCTCCACCAACATTCCAACAACAATCCTCTGGCAAACAAACAAACGACAAAACAACCGGAATAAAACACCACAAAAGGTCATGAAGCTTGCAGGAATCAGCCGGAACAGAAACACAAAGGCACGTCTGGCTCCTCTTCATGTGTAGAGAACGTGGTAAAATGCACATTTGTCACAGGAAAAACAGAAAAAGTCATAAAGGCTAAAGACAATGAACACCTTAAAAAAATAGTTTTTTAACTGACTAATTTGCAAGAAAATTATAATGAAATGTTAACACTACCAATGACAAATTAGTATCATGAGTATAGTAATCTCTCTCTCTCTCTCTCTCTCTCTCTCACTCACTCACTCTCTCACACACACACACACACAGACTGGAGAACAGTCAAACAGTCCATCAATCCTTGGGAAAAGGTGGGGAAAAGCATCATATGCATAATGTACATATAGGCAAGAGATTATTGAAGTAATCCTGTCCCAGATTATTGAGAGATTATTGAAGTAATCCTGTCCCAGATTATTGAGAGATTATTGAAGTAATCCTGTCCTAGATTATTGAGAGATTATTATTATTAAGAGATTTTTGAAGTAATCCTGTTCCAGATTATTGAGAGATTATTATTATTAAGAGATTATTGAAGTAATCCTGCCCCAGCGCTACACAAACAAGCTGAATTCATGCAATTTAATCTCTTTCACACACACTGGTATTTATAATTCAAATAACCATAAACACACACATAGACAATTCCATAAAACTGTCACACTATGTTATATATGTAGGCAACCTACACATCCAATAAAAGCCCTTCCTACATGCTTATACCTTCAAATTTATCTTTCACACCCCCACAACCCAACACACACACACACACACACACACACACACACACACACACACCCTAACACACACCCACACCCTCGTGAGCAGGCAATAATTTGTGAACAAAGATACACCTGCCTCCAGATCTGTTTAGCCCTCAAACTAAGCATATATGTTTGCATGTACAGTTGATCTATTTGTCATGTATGTTCACATCCACGTGGACTGTGTCATACTCATGCTGCTGAATGATGGGGAACATGTGACAACGTAGTCAAGAAACCTGAGGGAAGGTCACAATCGCAAAGGCCAAATCCCAACACACACACACACACACACACACACAAAATGTATCTTTCAGCACCTTGTACATGAGATTCTAGGTGAAGAAAACAAACACAACACACAAAGGGGGCTGGGGGTGGGGTGGTTAAAAAAGAAATACAGCATCTTCTTTCTGCAGTGAGGTCCATTTTCCCCCCAGTACCCCCCCCCCCCTCATTTGAGCTGATCTGCTGCTTTTTAATAAACCAAGAGAGAGAGAGAGAGAGAGAGGAGGTGGATGAGTCTCAGGAGAAGGAGTAGATGAACAGGCAGGTCTTTAACGCGGACATTCCCACAGCAGGAGAGCGGGTCCAGGTAATCACCATGGACAGGACCGCAGGGCTTTTAAAGGGACACACAATAACTCTGACATTACCTTTCTTAAATCGGACTGGAAAGGAGACGACGGCAAAGCAAGTGGAAAACAGGAGGAGGAGGAGGAGGACGATGAAGAGGAAGAGGAGGGTAAGAAGAGAAGCAGAGTCCAGGAGTGCAGGTCAGAGCAACCTTGTCTTCCCACTCAGGAGCCAAGCCAGCGGAACTAATCGATTTGCCCCACCCCCTCCACCCTGCCCCTCCACCCTACCCCTCCACCCTTCCCCCTCCACCCTGCTCCTCCATCAGCATGACCTGACACAGTGCCACTGAGCTTCACGCTATGCTCAAAGCCAGACGGGCAAAGAAGAATACACACGTGCACACACTCAAACCGACACACGTACACACAGTCAAACCGACACACGTGCACACACTCAAACCGACACACGTGCACACACTCAAACCGACACACGTACACACAGTCAAACCGACACACGTGCACACACTCAAACTGACACACGTGCACACACTCAAACCGACACACGTGCACACACTCAAACCGACACACGTGCACACACTCCCGCTGAACCAGGCAATGTGCACGTGCCGTGATCAATCACTTTCACTGTTAGTCAAAGCACGATGACACGTGAGCACACGCATGTGCACACACGCAAGTACACACACACACACACACACACACACACACACAATCCCATTGGCAGTCGGTCCATTCACAAGAAATCAAAACAAAAAGAAAAAGAAAATGTTCAGGTTCCAAGGCGTGACCAATATTTGATGGAAACAAACACCAGAGATCAGCAGTGGAGAAATACACACACAGACATGGCTGGTCGATTCACAATGCTGACAGAAGGTCACAGGAACATGACTAACTCTGGTCTTACCCAATAAGTGCATGCACACGCGTGCATGTGTGTGTGTGTGTGTGTGTTTGTGTGTGTGTGAGTGTGTATTGCATAGGTACAAGACTCTTTCCAATGTCTAGCACTTACATACACTCCTTTTGAGTCTGATGTCTTCATGATTTGATAGGACACGTTCCACTAGCCTCTGATTGACAGGTCAGCCATGAAAACCACACCCACAAATGCTCTCAAACATCAGATCAACGCCACCCAAGACTACACAGCGTTTCATGGCTTCTGCCTTGGACACCATAGTCTGTTCCTGAGCTGCTGTGAGGGGCGGGGCTTTTAGGGGAGCCTTTCTGCATCACCACGGGAACAAGGGAACCTTGAACCAACACTGAAACATTCTAAACTGTAGGTTTTTTTTATAGCCCTGATAGAGGGATTTTATACAGGAGTTTGTTTGTCATACTTGAGCCAAATCACTAAACTGCTTATGGCTCGTGTCAAACTGCAGTGAGATGCACTGGATCTGTTACTACTGGAACACTTCCTGTATTGCTTCAGACTCTGTGAAATTTGGACTAACAATAGGAAATGTGCACTCTCTTACAAACACACACACACACACTCACAGCAAATAAAAAAATAAAAATTCACACACACTCATATATTCACTGCAAATAAAACACACTCATACACAGTAACTAAAACATACACACCCACACACATACCCAGTAACTGAAACACACACACACACATATTACATAGTAACTAAAACATACACACCCACACACATACCCAGTAACTGAAACACACACACACACACACACACACACACACACACACACACACATATTACACAGTAACTAAAACACACTCAAATACACATCCACCCAACACTCCTGCACACACACATTCACACACAAGCACACAGATGCTTACGTATACATACTCTGTACACATATAAACACTTACATACACAGTAACTAAAGCACACACGTGCACACCATACCTCTGCAAGGTAATTTAAAAAGCTGCTTTCTGGCAGCCATTTTGCATACTTCAAAGGAGCAAGAAAAAAAAAAACTGTCACCGGTGGCAACGTATCAGAAGACAACCTGATGCCATTGGGAGTTTCCTGCTCCCTCATACACCAGAGGAAGCTCTGAACTATGACCCCAAATACCCCCTCCCCTCCCCCGAACATGACCACACCACACCAGAGGGGAAACACGGTGTTGTTCTGTGTCATCTTGGCCACCAGACCTGGGCCATAACGACCTGCCTTCATCACCCTCCTCATGAGGGAAGGGCTGCGTGGAGCCCAATAAGGGGGAGGGGCTGTACCGCAAACACAAAAGTTCACCAAGAGTAGAAGAGTGAGAGAGAGAGGGAGAGAGAGAGACACACAGACAGACAGAGAGAGAGAGAGAGAGAGAGAGAGAGAGAGAGAAAGGTAAAACATACAAAGAGAAAGAGAGAACAGAGAGAAGGATTTGAAGGACATGCAGATTTCGATAAAAGACAACCTGCTGCAGGGACTTCAGGGTCATTTTTAAGACATGGAGGAGAACATGTGAGGAGCACCCAGCTACAGTATATATATACTGTATTAACATTATATTATACTGTACTGTTCAGTTTATATATACTGTATTAACATTATATTACACTGTACTAACATCACTGTTCAGGCTGCCAGACCGACAGAATCACATCCAGCTACTGTTCCTCTACCAAAAGAGTCCATGTAACAGTCCACTGTGCAAAAGACATGAGGACAAGAACCTTCCTCCTGTTACCTTTAAACCCTGAAGCTTAAATCCCGGGACGCCGTGAGCCTGACGGTGTGTTTGAACAGTGTGTTTACCGAAGCACTGTTAAAATAACCAAGAATACTGTTGACTAGAAGGCCAGTGGGACACGAGGTTTACACAAGGCCATCTTAAGACCTGCTCAGAGTAATGTTTGCTGTGAAAACCACCAACAGACATCAATCAAAAATGATAGTTATCAAACATTTCTGAAGCTGCCCTCTCCTGCTTTTATTCAGAATTTGTCATCATTACTGTAAAAATAATCACAGCAACGATTGTAATAATTATTACTGTTGTTTATTAATGCTGTTAATATTGTTTGTCATTGATTTGAATAAATGCTGTCAGTCACATTTGACAGACCCAATAGATGGAAATAAAGAACATTGCCCTGGTGTTGGTTTTAATCTTCATGGAAATTTCAAAATCGGTGACCAGCACAATGTTACACCTGTTCAGGTGACTTCGGTCTCTTACAGTGCAGCCAACAGTTTCATCCCGCAGTTGACAGGTTGGATGTTTTATGGTGCACGTTGAAAACGCCGCTGAACTAAAAGACAATAAATATCTTACCTCTCCACCGTGGCCATCAAAAATTCCAAATATGGATGGGTGACTCTTGTTCGTCAAGTCGGTGAGGACTTCAAAGCGATCCTCCATGTGATCTCTTCGGCCCTGAATGGAATACACCGCTACATTGTTGCTCTTGAACTCCCAGGTTTTGGAGAACTCCGCATCCAACACATCGAGACCACCAAATTTATCATTCTGCATGATCTCCGCCACTTTTCCTTTGACCATCTTCACGGCATCCCTGCTTGACTTGACGATGGTCTTCACCTCGTCCGTGTGGAAGAAGTAACTCCACAACGCCAAGCTTACGCACAGCAGGAATAAGGTCTCTGGTCTTAGCAAAAAATAACGCATGATCCGACCCAAAAGAGACAACAGTGTCATCGTATCTCCTATCATTTATCCCCGCAAAAATCACTAACCAATTTGTTCTCGTCTACACGCGCATCTCAGTCCATCCTTCGCATGAATACGTGAACGAGGAAAAACTACTTTTAGAAAATAAAAATAGACAATTTTAATTTTTTCCCCCAACAACACCAGCAACGCGTCCGCCGCGCGAGAGCATTTGTGCTGGGTCCACGGTTTTGTCGCCTTCTGTGGTCTAAGAGGTACTGCGGAGTTATGCGAGTGTGCGCTTTCACCACACCGCTCTGCAGTGAAGCAGCGCTCCTCTTTCCTTAATACGGAGCATCGAATGTCAGCGCAACCAAAACCTCCTTCCCACGCGCGCCTTCACCTTCGCAGTTCACAATGGTGTGACGCGATCTGAAAATCTGCGCGCACCACTTCACCCGAGCACATTTACTGCTCCGACTGTGAAGCAAGAAACATATCGGCGGTGTGAAGTTAGCAAACATTTCATTTTCAGCGCAAGAAAAATATTTGTAGGTCTTATAAATAAAAGGCCAAACATTACAGGTCACTGTAATCATTTCTTCTCATAACGATCGCAAGCAGTGGTTAGACTAATGCTCGGTTTAAGGCTGTACAAAATGTCCACAGCTTCTAATAGCTGCACATATTCTTTATAAACGAATTCATTTGCTATACTTAAAAAAGCATAACGAACCGGTTATGTGATTGAAAGAGTGGAGCACAGACAAGACACAGGAAAAACAAAAGGCCATGAAATTCCATCGCAGAAGCCCATATTCGAAGTACGCTTTAAGGACTGTTTTTGATGTGTTCAGCTAAACTCATTCATATTTTGAAAAACGTCGTGCCACGCAATATCCCAAGTAAATGAACCGAATCATTGTTTTCTGCACACGTAACGCACCACAGCAAATTTTTAATCACCAAAATCTCCCAAATTCAAGGACAACGCAACCTTTCAGACTTTTTGGTAAATACAGTCAGGCGCGGTTTAGGCAGCTAAGTTTTAGGGTCCTTTTCCGGTACATTTACGTCATTTACAGGACACGCTTATGGGAGAAACGTGTGCGTTCCTCGTGTAACAGGCTTTGGTTTGTCTGCTTAGATAACACTGTTGCCCATCGGTAAGAGCACATAAAGAGTGTAATTTGGTCATGTCAAAGCGCTATGTCGTTTAAAACATCGCCAGGCCTTCAGATGTATCGCCGATCGTCTCGTAGTGTTTGTTGCGCTAGATGGCTAGCTAGCTAGCAAGCATTGATGCGAAGCTTTGGATAACATCACCGTTTTGCTATGTCAGTGTCAGCTTATTACGAAAACATGTAGTGTTTTGTTTTGTTGCAGAAACTGTATCAGACACTGTTTATATTCCAATACGCGTAGATAGCTAGTTTACAAGCAACACCAAGTGACAGTAAAGTTTAGTTTTTCTCCTCTGTCACGAGATCTGAAAGGGGGAATCGTAGCTAGCTGTAATCGGGTTTGACGTGTTGGTGTCATTTAATAGTTAGCAACTATATTTTCGTTTTGTTGTGTAACTGATAAACTCTGCTATCCTGTGTAGTGGTGGGTCTGCAGAAATGGAGTACATGCAGGCACCGGCGACACCCAGTCAAGGCAATATGTGAGTATTGTAGTAGCATGTAACCTATTCATTCATGTTAACGTTATAGTTTTACACCAGGCAGACCACTGTGTACACAGGGGAGACGCTGTCATTGTAGTGTGTAAAAGATCTTCCTTTTACTTGGTTCTCGTGATCATTTGTATTATCTACATCTGTTGCCATTGTAGTAATGCTAATTAATAATATAGCTTTTGCCTGGAATCACACTGGGTTTGTTTATTTTTTGGCTTCACATAGAAACCTGTCAAACCCTTTGTTCTTTTCATACATTATTCAATACTTGCTCAGCTAAACGTTGCTGTACACATATGAGAAAGCAACGTTGGTAAAGCTTTAAATAACGTGTGGTAGTAGATCCTTGGTAAATTGTTAAAACATGGTAAAACATTATTAACTAGGAATATATAATATAGAAAGTGAATGATAATTATTAAGAAAAGAAATAATTGAGTCTTGGTCAATTGAAAAAAAAAAAGATTTATTGATTTCTATTAAATACCTAAACGTTAAGGTTATTATTCCTTATTTGCTTCAGAAAATAACGCATAAAGCAAAAAATAAGGTTTACAATGATGTTGTTTACTTTGGATTTCACCTCATGTATAAATTTCGTGGTGATGTTGATTGGACAAGGTCTCTGTTGGGAGAGCATGAACTACCAAAAATAACCCCACAAACATTAAAAACAATAGTTCAACAATCCGTGCGAATGATCCCTGTGATTAAACTTTCCGTGTATGTGATTGTGCCGAGACTGCAAACTGATTTGTCCCTGCTTTCTTGCCGTAGCTTGTGCTGCACATGTGGCATCGCAATTCCGCCAAACCCAGCCAACATGTGTGTCTCCTGCCTGAGGACGCAGGTGGATATCTCTGAGGGCATTCCCAAGCAGGTCTCCGTGCACTTCTGCAAGCAGTGTGAACGGTGCGCTTCGCCAAATCGCACGTGTGTGTGTGTGTGTGTGTGTGTGGGGTGTTAGCTGGGGACGCTACGCCGCAGATGTTTAACAGTGACGGATGAGCTAAGACCGACTCCTGCTCTTCAGTGTGATTTATTCCTTGCTCAGGGTTTGCATGGATGCATACACTTTGTCTCAGAGTTATTCAGTTATAGCCAAGTACAACCGTATGGATTTATTTATTTTTTTTAAGTAGTGCAAAACTATGGTGAGAGAGAAGATTTTATCTGCTGTAAAACCTGATGGTGTCTAAAGCCTTCCCCTCCAGCATATGAGACTAATAGTCATCTAGTGGTATGTGGCACTTCCATTGTTTTGTGAGCAAGTCTGAGTGACGGCTCCATCTGTTCCCACAGCTACCTACAGCCTCCGGGCAGCTGGGTGCAGTGCTCCCTGGAGTCCCGCAAGCTGCTGGCCCTCTGCTTGAAGAAACTTAAGGGCTCGATGTCTAAGGTAAGGAGCGAGTACACAGCGTCAGCCCTGACACCCACCCCAAACCTCCTGGGTGTTTGTCTGCACCGCTTAGTCACGCCTTTCTCTCTGCCCAGGTCCGCCTTATAGACGCCGGCTTCCTGTGGACCGAGCCGCACTCTAAAAGAATCAGGGTGAAGCTGACCATTCAGAAAGAGGTGACTTCAGGAAGCGTGAATCCGATTGAATGGCGGCGGGCGAATCCGATTGGCCGTCGTGGTCACCGTCTGTTCTCTGTCTCTAGGTGATGAATGGGGCGATCCTTCAACAGGTGTTTGTAGTGGAGTTTGTAGTGCAGCCGCAGATGTGTGATGACTGTCACCGGGTGGAGGCCAAGGACTACTGGAAGGCTGTGGTACAAGTTCGACAGAAGGTACCGCCCCCTATGGGCGCTAAGCTCCGCCCTCGTCTCGAATGTAGGCGTGGAATCCTGGTAGACTTCTAAAAGCACTGTAACCAAACCATCAAAGGACTGTGCTAACCTAAACGGAGCTTCGAGATTTGGTTGAGGGTGGGGCATCAGGCCACAGGAATGCTGGGGTGGAGGCTCATGCTGGGTTAGAAGTGACTGTGGGCTGAAGGTGAAGAGTTTATAGAGACATTAATATTCCGTGAGCAGACGGGTGTGTTTGAAGGAAATAGAGACGTCCATGCGGCACATTCTTAAACGTGCTCTGTTTAACGAGCGTCTCATTAGCATAACCCGGCTATTCGAATAATGCCATTAAATTAAGCGCCTGCCACACGGAGCAACCGTCTCCCAGCGGGTGCAATGCTGCCAGCATGTGATATTCGGTCCTTTGTAAAAGCACAGGGTGATGCGTCTGGCCATCCTTGACGGGGTTCTGAGGACGTGACCCAGACGTTCACCCGGCCTAGAGCAGCAGGTTTAGAAAGACACAGTCTCGTTTATTTTGGTAGGCCGTCCACAAGAAGACGTTCTACTACTTGGAGCAGCTGATTCTGAAACACAAGGTGCACCAGAACACCCTTCGGATTAAGGAGATCCATGGTGGGTGTGTCCGAGTTCTCCTTCCATCTCCTCTTTACCCTCCTCCTCCTCCTCATACCGTTTAAGAAAACTATCATTTGAACCACTTTATTATATCATAAAATAGAACTGGACTGTAACTGGAAATTGAAAACCCGATTAGTTGATTATCTGCGTTGTCATGTTTTGTCTTCTTTCTAATACTGGCTTTTGCCCGGTTGAACGGAGCTCTGAATGTTGTCTGAGACTCCGCACAGTCTGTTGAGTAGAGACTTGAGGCTTTGAGTAGTTTGGCATGTGGCAGCCATATTGGACACCTCTTCCATCTGGCCTGTGTTATGAGAGAATGTTCTGTACGTGCAAATGATTTACAGCTAATGACTTTTAATCATTTCTTTGGTTCCTCCCCTCTCTCTCCCTCTTTCTCACATTCCACTCACTGCCGTTCTTTGATATTCTTAGAGGGCATCGATTTCTATTACGGTTCCAAACAACACGCCCAGAAGATGGTGGATTTCCTGCAGAGCACCGTCCCGTGCAGGTGTGAGGCTCAGCCGCCCGCCCGCCCCGCCCCCCCCTCACCCAGCCCTGCCCCCTCAAACACGTGGCAGGAGCCCAGACTCAGAACGCATTAAGGGTTCAACCAGTTCAGTGGGACGTCAACCCACATGTGTATTTCATCTGAATTTTACACTTTGTAATAAATCTCAGTTCTGAAAAGGGTGTTTTTTTAATCTTGTTTTCCATTTTGGAAATCTTATGTCACATTTAGTTAATTATGCAATTGGCCAATTATTTTTTTTATTACTTATTATTGTTATTCTATTTTTATTTTTTTAGATCAAAGGCTTCACAGCGCCTCATTTCCCACGATGTTCACTCCAACTCCTACAACTACAAAAGCTCCTTCTCTGTGGAGATCGTTCCCATCTGCAAGGTACACGTCCTTATGAGCAGAGCAGAGTTTGAACCGATGACGACTGGAGTTGTCTTGCCTGTGTGTGTGTGCAGCAGATGCGAGAGTCTCCATCAACCCCTCCTAGTGATTCGTTTGGTGTGTGGGTGGGTGTGAGAGAGAATGAGTGAACGTCCGAGACTTTTATTGGCATTGACCCTATTAAGCGTGTGTGGGTGTGAGATG
Organism: Tenebrosternarchus preto; assembly: GCA_025802075.1. NCBI lineage: Eukaryota > Metazoa > Chordata > Actinopteri > Gymnotiformes > Apteronotidae > Tenebrosternarchus > Tenebrosternarchus preto. Next base: position 21,664,473 of record JAOYMR010000003.1, on the reverse strand, counting down.
AATTTTCACTCCTAGGCTTGTGCTGCATCTTTCAAAGCGGGTATTAAGAATTGCTTTGAATAAGTGTATAGAAATATAGTTGAATCAAGACCCCTTTTTGTTCTGCATAGAAAAAAAAAATTAAGATGTCTGAATAGACAAAAGAAATGTCTTTTTTTCACTCTCATAACTAGAGATAATTTCTTCCCTTGGAGGTGATATCACTGTCATTCAGTATCATCATTGGGGAATAGCTCTGCAGTGTGTGTGTGTGTGTGTGTGTGTGTGTGTGTGTGTGTGTTTGCTTTACTTCCCCAACCCGCCTCGCAGGACGACGTGGTGTGTTTATCTCCGCGTTTGGCACAGAGCCTGGGCAACATGGGTCAGGTGTGCGTGTGTGTCCGGGTGACCAGTAGTGTCCATCTCATCGACCCCAACACCCTCCAGCGTGAGTGTGACGCTGTGCCCTGACCCGTCTGGTCTGCACACACGGTGGCGTCTCTCTCTCTCTCTCTCACACACACACACACACACACACACCTACACCTACACCTAACTTATTAACAGCAACAACAAAAAACCCCACGAGAATCAAACCAGATTTCTGTTTGATGTTTAAGTGACACTTTGAAATTTGAAATGAAATTTAAGCTTTGGACCACATTACTCAGGCATGAAGCTGAATCGGTTCAAAGAATGGAAGACGATTCCAAGCTTTGATCTGTAGCCAGAACTCTGTTGCTATAGTAATACAGGCCACATTTCTGCTCCTGGTTCCTAATAAGACCAGAGTCCAGTTTTTGGTGCTCATCACTTTGTTTACTGTGTTGCAGTAGCTGAAGTGGATGCCAACACTTACTGGCGCTACCCCTTCAACAGCCTGTGTAGTCCACGGCAACTGGAAGAGTTCATCGTCATGGATATTGACATCATCCGGGAACAGCGATTAGGAGCAGGAGCAGGTCTGAGATCCAATCGGGTAAGAAATGGGATGGGGGCCCGTACCAGTGATTGGTCAGTCGTTGTCTCGAGGCAGTGAGACTGTTGGAGGAACAACGTCATGGTTGTTTTGCCTTTCTGCATGCTGACGAGGGTACAAGGTGGAATCGATTAATTCCCTGTTGAATTTGCAGTTTTCTATATTTGTTGAAAGGGCTTTTGGACAAATCGAATATGGCTTGTATCATTCTTCTCTGGGAAGGGAGGTCAATACTAATTGTATTCTGGCTTTGAACCTGTTGGCCAACCACTTCTGCACTGAATTGCTTTTAGCTCATTGAATTATGACTGAAACATTCAGCATTGCATATGGTCAGCATGTAGGTAAAGGGTGTGTGTGTGTGTGTGTGTACACACGGTTGTTTTACTAGCACACCTTGGCAGACGTGTGGGTTCAGAAGACCTCGGAGATGGACACCAGTCAGCAGTACCACTGTCGCACCTGCCTTGGTCATCTCCTCAACATCGGCGACCTGGTTCTGGGGTAAAACCAGGAGATCAGTGCTGCCCCCTTCAGCATTCTCCAAGCTATAGCACATCACACTACACTCAGTCCGCCTCTCTGAACACAGGAGTTTACACCTGGTGTGAGGGGGGGGGGGGGGAGAGAGACTGTTTTCCTGAACTGAGCCATCCTGCTTTTATTTAAATCAGGGGCACGTTTCTCATCAAATGCTATATTATCTAAATACTCTATCCAGGCTATAGCAAGTTATTTTATTAGGTCCTGTCTTCATCCTGCTTTCTTCTTGTCTTCAAGCTATGACTTTGCCAACGCAAACATCAACAATGAGTTTCTTAACAAGATGAATCCACACCATGTCCCTGATGTGGTAAGAGTAACCACTATACAAAATCATTCATGTAATGAAATTATTGCTTGTATGCAAGTTTGTGTTATACTGCCCCCTTGTGACGATGTGGTGTAACTGCTGCTTGCAGATATTCCCCCTTCCACACCTGTGATTAAGCTGGTTAGAGCACAGTGAATTAAAACAGTCCTGCTTACAGAACATGCAAGACCAAATAATGGTGCACAAATTCTGCAATCCTAGAAACAAACCTGTAAAACGGTGCAGCAGAGAGAAAGAAAATGAGAATCTGAGAAGGTGCACAGAGAGCTGTGATGTGACGATTGTTTTGTGTTCAGGTTCTGATTAAGAAGAGTTACGACAGGGCTAAGAGAATGAAACGCAGAAACTGGAAACTGAAAGAACTGAGCAGAGACAGAGATGAGATGGACACAGACGACGAGAGGTAGTGTGTGTGTGTGTGTGTGTGTGTGTGTGTGTGTGTGTGTGTGTGTGTGGTACATTTAAGGCAGATCATTTCTGAAGCTATGTGCTTCCTTCAGGCTCCTCTTAAGGTTGCACAGTGTTGCGTCAGTCTCATTTCCAGACCACCTTAAGACGAATTGTTTAGCCTCGTATATGGTGGGCAGGAGTGTATGTTCACACTGAATGTGGACGGTTTACAGGCAATACCAGGACTTCTTGGAGGACCTGGAGGAAGACGAGGCGCTGAGGAAGAACGTCAACATCTTCAGAGGTGAGGTGGCCAGCGGCAGCCTTCACGCGAGTGTTGACCAAAATTCTGGTTTTCATGTACTCAGCGTGTGCACCTTTGGGCTTCCAGATGCTTCCAAGATCGCCGCGGAGAGCGAGACGGATGATGAGGCCGTTCCGCAGGTCACCCTGGCCGAGATGCTGGAGGACCTGAGTCTCAGCGACGCCACTGGTGGAGAAGGGGCAGACATGATGACCGACTAGCCCTGGCTGCACCAGCTCGGATGGGGCTTGAATTAATGTTCAAACTGTATAAAAGAGATTATGCAATTCATATTCATGTGTGTAGCATTTTTTCCCCTAAAAAAATGTCACAAAACATTCATACACACACATCATACACTGAATAATAAACTCCATGAAGAAGAGGAAGGAAAAAAAAAAATCCTGAGAGGAGCCACCATTTCATTGGTGTGTTAACACCAACTCTGTCCATGAGCCCCCCCCAAGATCTGCAATTTAACTAAACTAGAACCCTAACTAGGTTATTTCAAAACTTCAGGGGTTTGAATGAAAACGCTCTGCTGAAAATGTCATCATTCTAGGAACTACTAGATAACCACCTTGTGATCTCAGCAGGTGTGATGGTTCATGACAGGAAATACGTTCACTCAGGTACTGAGGAGCGAGACCACGTGGAGCCGTTATGCTTGTAACAGAATTATGTAATCAATATTTAATGTTCCAGTCCTAACATGGTCAGTCTTGCTGTTTTTTAAGGTCTCTAACTGCTGTAAATGAAGTTTAAACACTTGCTAGAAGATCCAATTAACGGGGCATTAAAACATTTAAATCCTGAGGTAATAAAAGCATGAACCAAAACTTAATTCAGGTTACATTACTGTTGTTTTAACAGCAAAAACTGCAGTACTATTAAATCATTAGTGTGTTTAACAATTGGTGTTTGGGCCGTTTGAATTTTTACTGGGTAATTTTTTTAGATTTCGTCCTTTTTCTTTGTAAGTTTTTATAACTATCTTGCCGACATCCATTTTGTTTTTGTTTGTTGACCGGTTTCACTCCGAGTTCAGTGATTTTCGCAGAATAGGTTTCTATCCTCAGCGCTGTGCGTCATTCTCCGTTGTAACGGGAGACTCGGTTGCGCTGTTCATTCGAGCAAAAAGCTGCTGGCAGAAGTCACTGCAGGATAAAACTGCTCCTACCGTCCTTCCTGAGGACACCACCTAACACGGGCTTCTTCGGCCACGAACTCCACCCGGCGCGCCGTTCTTAATGTTCTGTACTTTCCTTTAGTCGTCTGTGTATCTGACAGAAATACATTCACCGTTAGACCTTGGAACGACCGACATACAAATCTGTCAGTGACAGCTTGTCCTGACTTTATAGTAATTTATGTTCCCTTTGGGCAGTTATTAATTATTTAGTAAAATTGGATTGGATACATTTATAGATAATTTACGATGAAAGAATGCAAAGTGTCAAATAAGAAAACAAGTGACAATTATCAAAATTATCAAAAAATTAATGAAATTGAACTTTCCACAGCTAAAACGGGTGGACCAAATCTGAGACTCTGAGAGAGGAAGACATTTATTGCCCAGCCAGATGGAGCCAGCATGGGGCATAAAACACTCCCAGCGTGCATTTCATCAGGTCATCACAGAAACCATCGGCCAATCCCCACAGGCCGTTAAATGTCATCTGATCAGATTCTGGGTCCTGGATTGGTTTTGTAGGGGAAATTCTTTCCAAAGTGAGAAATAACCAGAGGCAAGAGATTGTTCAGAGTGAAACCAAAGTTCTCAATTAAGGATAAGTTCCAATACCTGGCTGCTCTTACACAGTTGTCAAATTAAGTGTGATCTCCCGAGGCAGTCTGGACACGGCGAGTTAAAAAAAACAGGTGTATATAATTATAATTACTTTATGAAAAGAAACCAGCAGCTATGTGATTGCTGGGAACATCTGCTGTAGTTTGTAGAAACATGTTAAATCGGTTCAGGAGAACAGTTAACCTTCTAGCACGACAGATGTCACCAGCAGCGTTCATTTCGAAAGTCACCCATCTGCAGTAAAGCTGAGGGTTAGAACAAGGACACGTGGTCGTATATCCAGTCTATGGTAGAGATGCACAGATGTTGCACTAAACATCTAGTACTGGTTGGGTATAAACAGACCTCTGGTGGGAAGGTGTGGAAATCTCGTCTCCGGCCTCTTTTAAGAAGAAGGCTGTTGGTGGATCATGTTTTGGGAACATGATCACCCCTCCTCTCCCCCACATTTCAGGAAACTAGACCCACTTGGGAAAGTGACCACAGGGTACCTCTGACACACAAAGAAACAATGACCCCTAATTCCCCCCCCCCCCCCACTCCCCTGTCTGGTTTCTATTTTTTGCCTTTTTAAGAGTGGAGAAGGTAAAGGATATGAACAGTCTGACCTGCTCATGTGGTTAATGGGTAATGGCAGACAAGAGGATCTCTAAAAGAGCTGCAATGACCCCCACCCCATACCCACACACACCCACACACACACACACACACACACACACACACACACACACCCACGGCCCTGTACCAGCAGTGCATCCCCACTCAACAACTCCTCCACCCTGGACCAACACTGCACCTGCCACACAATCACCTTTCCCCTGCTGAAGTACAGAAAAACCCATCGCATGGAGTTTTATATCTGGGCAGGTCCCAGCTTGGAACACATTACCTTTGATTGTTGTGCTCAGTGCTATTGTAATGTGCTCCGTTTACCCAGGGTGTGGTGATCATCAGTCTCGCCAGTCTCAAACTCACCGGCCGTACGGGGGGGTCTATCCCATCCTGCTGTGCTTGACTGACCTCTCTCTCCATATCCCTACACCTCCCCCTCGCTCTCCACGTCACTGTCCACTGCTGCTCTATTCTCTGGTCAATGATTAAACGAACACTTTCCATTACTTACACCATCAAGCCTGATCCGTACTTCTCTAACAGTGCCGTCTGGGTTACGATCACGTGCAGATGAGTGCGTGCGACCCTTCACCTCGGCTCCGTGCTTCACCCCCCACACCCTCTCCATCATTTCACTTACTACACCCGTTCCTTCAGCAACACGACTTATGCAAACAATGACAGAGAGGAAAATCAACCCTGCTGAGGCAGCAACGTGCTGAGAGCCTTCAAGGAGTTGGAAGCAAATGCTCCAGAATCTGCTTGTGAGAGTATACAGTGAGAGTATGTGTATACTGTGTGTTCTGAGAGTACACAGCGAGAGTATGTGTATACTGTGTTCTGAGAGTATACAGTGAGAGTATGTGTATACTGTGTTCTGAGAGTACACAGCGAGAGTATGTGTATACTGTGTTCTGAGAGTACACAGCGAGAGTATGTGTATACTGTTCTGAGAGTACACAGCGAGAGTACGTGTGTATACTGTGTTCTGAGAGTATACAGCG
>JAOYMR010000003.1:21555965-21569722 GCA_025802075.1 Tenebrosternarchus preto | reverse complement strand
CTCCATCCCCTCCTCCTCCCACACTCATCCCTCCATCCCCTCCTCCTCCTCCCACTCATCCCTCCATCACATCCTCCCACACTCATCCCTCCATCCCCTCCTCCTCCCACACTCATCCCTCCATCCCCTCCTCCTCCCACACTCATCCCTCCATCCCTTCCTCCTCCCACTCATCCCTCCATCCCTTCCTCCTCCCACTCATCCCTCATTTACATACACACACACACATTCTCCAATTCCCACCTCACCCCTCCCCCTCAAGCAGTTTTTTTATCTCCCTTCTAGCTCAGGTTCTCTACCAGGTGTGTGTGTGTGTGTGTGTGTGTGTGAACAGAGAATCGTACTCTGATCAGTCCCAATACTAAAGCAGTCAGTTCTTTAACACTGAAGTGCTGTGAGGATCCACTCATCCAGTCTGTTAGCTGTGACTGTTCACCAGCGGGTCTCTCACATCCCACCCAGGGTGCAGTGGTAATACCATCAGGGTGATTCACTTCACCTGTCAGTGGTAATGTGGTGTCTGAGTGGTGCATGTGTGTACACACACACAAAATATTTATTATATATATATAAAATATACATTAAATATTTATTATATTTGTATGTGTTGAGAGAGAGTGATAACTATTTACAGAGTTAGTGAGTCAAGGGGGATCAACCTCCTTTGATGAACCACTGTTCCACTGTGCTGGGATCAGCCACGGTTCCGTCAGTCTGAGGGCTGAAGGCTCTCCTGACAGGGTGCCACTGTGCTGGGATCAGCCACGGTTCTGTCAGTCTGAGGGCTGAAGGCTCTCCTGACAGGGTACCACTGTGCTGGGATCAGCCACGGTTCTGTCAGTCTGAGGGCTGAAGGCTCTCCTGACAGGGTACCACTGTTCCCCACACGCTGGGGGGGGGGTGCTCCCTGGCTTCATGACAACATGCTGTGTTTACAATTGTGTGTTTTTAATAGTATTCCCTAGGTCTTTTTAAATACTTCCATATTCACAACACTGTACTGTATTCTCCTCATTGTCTGGTTCCCGTGGTAACTATCACGGGTTTCTCCCGTCACCACCACACTGTTGTCTGGTCTCTACGCAACACCTGACAGTAGTTTGGGTGAGAGATGCCCGTCTAGGAGACGGAAGAACCCCAACCCTCCCTCATTTACCTTACCCCTATTCACTGTGGGCCACGATTGGTCTGTCATTTGCATATTAATGGTTAGCTGAGGCGCGGTAGGCTAAGGGGGTTTGGTAATTACCATACATCAATGTTACTACGGGATAATTGATTGGAGCAGTTCGGTGACTTTGCTCCGCCCCCTGCTTCCCCTCTGCTGCTACATCTCTGCACCACGCCCCCACCCAACCGTGAGGCATGGAGCTACACCACTCTACTTCAACCCTTTCCAACAACTCTGACCCCCTTTATTATGTGGGGGTTGGTAACATGCATGTGTGTGTGTGTGTGTGTGTGTGTGTGTGTGTGTGCGCGCGCATGACAGACAGAAACCAATTTGGATGTCCAGACAGAGAGAGTACCAGACTCCTCTGGGACGGGACACAGACGATGACCCTGTGACCTTCAGGACAATGAGAAGTGCGTTTTGATTTAAGCACTTAAGAGAGGGAGAGAGGCTCCTAACCCAGCACACCTGGACATCCCAGTCCACAACTACAGACCCGCCACGACCTACAGACCCGCCTCCCAGGTCGTTACCGCAGAAACGAGGAGTTAAATCTACGCCAGTCAAGCCAGGTCTGTGTTTCTTACTATTTAAGACTAGCAGCCATCAAAGCAGGTTCTGTTTTACTGAGCTCTCAGCCGTTACACTGTGAACGTGAACGGGTCGGGCCGTACCTTGTGTTGGGGCTGGCTGGTTCTGGCTCAGCTCGCCGTTCAGCCACAGCTGCATGCGGATGAAGGGTTCACGACCTTTCTGGGTCAACTTGCTCCAGGGTTTGGGCCGGGACAGCATGTCACTCACACTCCCTTGAGACAGACCTAGCACCTACACACACACACACACACGGAGGGGAGATGAGAGAGACAGAGAGAGAGAGAGAGAGAGAGAGAGGTCAGCACACTGCTTAACCAGCCCTACATTTACATAAGTACTTCCAGAAGCTCTGCTGATGCTCAGGTTAGACGGGGGAGGACTAAAGCAGACACATGTAGGCAACGGACGAGACGGCAGACAAACCCACAGACAGAGACGGCCATGCACCCTTTACTCCATCTCACACTGGGCCCGGGTGACCCTTGACCCCTCCCCCAGTCTCCCCCGAGTGAGACTCAGCTGTAGGAGGGAGGCGTGTCTGAGCTTGACCAGGAGCTGAGCACAGGATCGACCACGAGTGTGTCGGAGGTGGGTCTGGGGCAAGAGCCCAGCATGGTCAGAACTGCAGCCTGCTGCCCGGGCAACGGGCTTCACGGAGCGTTTAGCCTCACGACAGAGGGGCAAGCACATGGGTCTGTGACGTCCTCGATAGGTAGAGAGATTCTTCTGAGGAGAAAACGTGAACCTGGCTGGACTGAGGGAAACGACTTGGTTTGGGGAAACTGAGCAGTGTGTACGTGGAAATTATAGATATAATGAATTCTTTATTTTAATTAGCATTAAATATACATATAAAAATGATTCAGACTGACCTAATCACTTCTATCTTTATATTTTCTGTGGTGTTCAAGTTTCAGAGCTTGTTGTGATTAAAAATGGGCTTGAGATTTTAAAATGAGATTTTTTTTTCCCACCGAGTTCGAGTTTAGCAGCAGTTGGACAAAGATTCAAAGATTCAAAGATTCAAAGCCGCGTTCAAGATGTAAAGCAAGCGAGAACCAGTCACGTACGAGGTCAAAGGTTAAGAACACAGGATCTGAGAGTCAGGTCAAAATCAGATCCTCGAAAATGAATTCTGTACAGTCGTCTTCTGAAACTCCAAACAGGGTCAAACTGTTATTTTGGTGATGTTATCAAAGGTTCACTGCTACATCCATTACTGATGGATATTTATGTTCAACCACTAACGTTCTTTAGTGGAAAAATATGTCTACATCTTTAGTCTTCATTGTGCCAACTAACAGTAAATCATTACTGTTCCTCTAACAGTACATCATTATTTATACCAATTTCCTGTTTGCACCATGAATTGACTGGTAATGTAAACAAAAACTGTGGAGACTATATATTTTTATGCCATATTTTTAGATTTCCTCTGACTTTGGCATCAGTATCAACATTTAAATAGACAAATTCAGAGGTATAATAAACGATGTTTTTTACATCACCTCGTGGAACGTCCTCTGCGAACGGAAGCAGGACACTGGTGTGGACGAGGGAACTGGTGTAAGAAGCTGTTAGAGCTCTGAAACTACTGCTCAATTCGACATCGTACGGCAGTTTTAAGGATCGAACGTGGACTAATTCGCTGAGCTTCGAATCTGTGGTCTGTTCAGAACAACTCGTGCCGGCAGACAGCCACGGCGGGGGTGGGAAGGCGGAGTTAGTGAGGAGTGGGAGGAGCCGTGGGAGGAAGGGGCAGGACACAGGGACGAGGATGAAGGAGCAGAGAGGGGAAATGACAGATGCGCAGAAGTGCAGAGAGAGATGCAGAGAGAGTGGTGGGGCATTCAGACCTTCTCTCCAAACGAACGCTGACACTCTCCGCTTTTTGCCAGCTTCTCTTTGACCAGCTGGGCGAGCGCAGCCGTGTCCAGCTCACGACGGGAGAACAGCTCGCTCTGCTCGGGGGCCAGCGGGGCCAGCGCCGCTCGGACCGCCCGGGGGGCGGGGCCAGGGGAGGGCGAGGCCCTCGGCTCCGGGAAGGGGGAGCTGGCGAGGGGCCAGTCACTCCAGTAGCGTGGGGGAGGGGCCTCGGGCAGCCGGGGGGACGTCTGGCACAGAGACACACAGAGGGGGAGGGGCCAGCGTCATTCCGATGCGTCTAGCGTAGAGAAGGTGGCACCAGTACGTGAGGGTCGCTCGGGTGGGGGTGTGGCCGAGGAGGTGGGAGCGGGGTCAAACGCCGCGGGCCACCTTGCGCACTCACCCGAGCCTCACCCCGCCTCTCTGACTACCACACTATGCTAAGACCTCCCAGACAGGAGTCTAGGGCTGCCCCAGCACTAGAGGGATGGGCCTGCTGGGCCGTCCTGGAGAGGCCTGCTGTCCTAGAGAAGCAGACGGACCTCTGGTCCACGACGCTCGGAAGTGCAAATCAAAAACCTTCACGGTTTTGAGCGTTTCAGAAGAGTGCAGATGGAGTAAAGGGACTTCGCACCATTTGTTCACAATTAAATTAAAAGATTTCTGTAAGGTCAAACAAGATCATTAAAGCAAAACGACTCATCCCGTCTCCTTGCCATGCAGACGGTTAAGGACCTGGGTCTCGGTCGCACCCGCCTCGGAAAAGGAATCGTGCGGAAGTACGATTTCAGCGGAACCTTCCGGCGAGCCATGCAGGAGCGCTATGGGATCATCTCGACCCGGGTCACGCAGCCATGCACATCAGCTGGAAAGGTGCAATTCCCCTTACCTCCTTGGACTCCTCCAGGCTGTGGTTCTCGTCTTGCGGGCCGGGAGGGGCTCGGCGCTCCTGGTGCAAGCTGCCCCACCACTGCTCTCTCCAGTGGGTCCTGGAGGTCCCGTCAAGGGTCCTGCTCTGCTTGTGGGCCCCGTCGAGAAGGCCGTCTTGGCCCGGGGAGCCGGGACGCTCCTTCTTGATGCTGCTGAAGTCCAGCAGAGGAGAGGGTGAGGAGGAGGGCGAGGAGGAGGTCAGCAGGGCTGGCTTTTTCAGCACCAGGGCGAGAGGGTTGTAGGCGGGCAAGGGGGCGCCCAGCGGCGAGGGCGCCAAGACTTTGGGAGACAACGCGGAGAGGTCGCTCTGGGAGAGGGACGAGACGGAGGACGAGGACGAGGAGGAGGTCTTGAGGACGGGCTCCAGGGTGGCCTGCTGGGCCTCCATCTCCCGGCGTGCCTGCTCCAGGATGGAGCGGATGGCGTCGTCCGAACCCCCGCCCCCAACACCGCCGGACGTCCCGCCTCCACCCAGGCCCCCGGATGAGGAGGGAGGGACTGACGTGTCAGCTGTTAGCAAGAGAAAACAGAGGCCAAGTCAGAGCTGGTGGAGAAGACACAGACTAAAAACGCAGACTAAAGGAGGTGTGTGGAGGGGAGACTAAAGGAGGTGTGTGGAGGGGAGACTAAAGGAGGTGTGTGGAGGAGAGACTAAAGGAGGTGTGTGGAGGGGAGACTAAAGGAGGTGTGTGGAGGGGAGACTAAAGGAGGTGTGTGGAGGGGAGACTTGCCTGCTTTCTGCACTTGTAGCTCACGCTTGGCTTGTTCCAGGATGGATTTAATGGCCTCGTCTGAACCAGTTTCAGGTGTGCGGATGCGAGTAGTAATGTTGCCTGGAGAGAGAGAGAGAGAGAGAGAGAGAGAGAGAGGGAGAGAGAGAGAGAGGGAGAAAGAGAGAGAGGGAGAAAATCAAATTACATACTTTCATAATACTGTTTGAAAATAAGTGTGTAGTACATAATCGTTATAATCTATTATGAACTCCCTGAAAGCATCTAGAACCCATTAAGTAATCAGCAGAGCCCAGAAACAGAGGTGAAATCCTGGAACGGTTCTTGTACAGAACGGTTCTTCTGTATTCTTGGTCCTGAGCACTGTGATTTTCTGGCCATGTGACTGTGTGCAGCTCAGACTCCATGACCCGGAAGGAAACGCACGCTCGGAGCACGGACGACCTCGGAGCACGGACGACCTCGGTGGAAGCACCACACGAGCAGAGACGAATGTTTATTCGACCACGAGCTGTTTAGATAACGCCTGTATTTTTTTCTTCTAGGAGGGGCGAGGCGACCGTCTTGCCCTGGGCGGAGAGGCCCTCGTTAAAACGGCCAAATTATACACTGGGGTTTTGTGCTGACGTCAGTCAGGGACTGGCAGGCCTGGATGGGACACGTTTCCACAGCGGGGGGGGGGGTGGTACTGAATACTGAACCCCCACACCATACTCCACGCCACTCAGTACTCAGCCAACCCCCAGGACATGGGAGGCAGCAGGGAAGACTAACGAGAGCAGCCCTCCTGACGATGTTCTGACCGGGTGGTGATCTCTCTACGGAAAAAGCCAACGCTCAGACGCACCCGCAGGTCTGACTAAGACGCCGCCGGACCTTCGGCGCCAACAGGATTCTGCCCCGCTCCTCTTAACCACCCAGCTCAGCCTGGATTCAACAGCTGAACAATCAGACCAGAGTCAGACCACCACAGAAGGAGAGAGAGAGAGAGAGAGAGGGAGAGAGAGAGGGAGGGAGGGAGGGAGGGAGGGAGGCACAAACATGGAGGAGACTAGCGCACCGTTCACTCCACCCACTCACTAGGGTGTAGGTTTTGGACACACACCTGTACGCGAGGTGATTTCCGAGCCAGTTCTCCGCTTCGGACCAGCCTCCTGAAACGTGCGGCTAAGGACTTGGCCTGGGCTCTCTGTCAAAAATAAACCAGAGGACATCATCAGGGGTGGCAGGGTGACGGGGGCAGCTGGGCGGGGGTGACGGCGCTAGACGCATGGGTGAGATGGAGGGGTGAGGGGGGCAGGGTTGGCATGACTGACGATGAATCGAGCTCGTGCCAGACGCCTGAATCGACCCAGGGACTTTTATCAGTCTACGTACGGACGACGGCCAAGGTGCTCAAAAGAAGCCCGAGGGCTAAGAAATACCAGCCTGGGGTGGTTCCTGAGAAGGACCTGGGGGAACCTTCCAAAGATACTCTGGGAACGGTCCCGAAATTCTATGTTAACATGTTCAAAAAAAAAAAAAAAAAAAAAAAAAACCCACACAACACACAAATGGACCGGTATCAGCATCATCAGGTCTGAGTGGTGAATGCTAAGGTGCAGTTCAGAGCCTGTGGCATCAGCAGAAGCGTGGAAACACTAGTTCTGAAGAGACCAGCGCCGTTTATCAAGAGCTGCCAATTTCAGGCCAAACTCCAGCAAATCATCTCCTCCCGCAAAAGTCTCGGGCTCCTGCCGCTCCGCCCAAAACACCCACAATGCATCATAAGAGAGGTGAGTCACGAGGGGGGGGGAGAACGACAAACGTCTGGTTTGTCTGCTGCAGGATGAGCCCGGTCGGCTTGCTTGCCCTAGCGCAGGCTGGGGGTACGGATACGCCGAGCTGATCCCCGGTCAGGACACGCTGCCTACCTCCTGATGCTCAGAGGACGGAAACGGATCAGGTGGTGTGGGATCGAAACTCTCCGGGACGTACCATTGCTTTCCCTGTCGCTCAATAAAACTGATCAGTGAAAGGTTTGGGTATTGATTAGCGCGTAGCGAGGGAGGGCCTCTGAAGCACCAACAGAACCTCGGTGGAAATGTGGAAGAGAGTTGTGATGGAACAAATGTCAGGAGGAAGGCGGAGCTGTACAAGTCCTGCCCCAGGATGTAAACAGACACCTGGATCAATAGTGAAGCGCGTCTGAGAAAACGGCACTTTATCACAGTGAACACTGCACTCGGAAACTTTCCTAAATACCACTTCTGCTGCACTAAGGCTCTTACAGACCCACAGATGTGCTCACAACCATGAAAAGAATGGGAACTGAACAATGCTGATGTCTCTAAACATATGGCTGCTGGGAGTGTCTTCAAGCCTGTGTTCACACAGCACCAGTGTGAACCGACTGCGTGGATAATTAAAGGAATATTTCACTCTAGAACACAGACACACCCAGCTAGAATGTAAACACTGCTTAGCTCTCAACACAGGTGGATTTCTGTCCAAGGTGATCAGTGTAAGTGGAAGACTTGCACAAAAAATTAAACCTCCACCATCGACTCTATGGATATTTTGTGTGTCTCCTGTTTTACATGTTTGGGTATTACAGAACATCAATCGATTCATATTTAGGACGGCTGGTGGTTTTTTGTGTGGTGTCTCTTTAGGGGGCGTGGCCTCTCACCTCTCTGTCGTCCCTGGATACTCCGCAGCGCCAGGATGTTCTGCTCGTCGGACAGGAACTGCTTCATCTTGTGGAAGGGCTCCTTCCCGCGGATGGTGAGTTTGCTCCAGGGTTTGGGCCGGGCCAGGATCTCGCTGACCGAGCCCTGGGAGAGACCCAGCACGTAGTGGCCGAACACCCGCTGTCCGATGTTGTGTTTGATCAGCTGCTCCTTCACCTGCCGGGCGATCTCCGCAGTGTCCATGTCCTCGCCCTCGGAGGCGCTGCCCGCCCCCTCCGACTGGCTGGGCGAGGGCGCGGTGCCGTTGACGTCCGGGCTGGCGCAGGGCTGGTGGGGTGCGAGAGAGGCGGGTGGCAGGGGGCTGGGGGCGTAGTGCGCCGGGGCGAAGAGCATAGCTCCACCCGAGGCGGACTCCTGCAGAGCTTTGGAGTAGAACGTCTGCATGAGCTGCCGCTGCAGGAGTGAGTTGAGCGCTACTTTGCCCGCCAGGGGGAAGGCGGAGCTGTAGAAGTCCTGCCCCAACCCTGCTGCCGAGAACGGGTGAACGCCGTTGGCGCTGCTGGAGGGAGGGTCCGAGGGCGGACCCGACAGGTTGTGCCCCACCCCCGTATGGGCCAAGAGCTGCGAGGAGGCGGGAGGGGGCGTGGTGCCCTGCAGGTGGGGCGGGGCCGAGTTGGCAGAGGCGGGGGAACGCATCGAAGCCTCTTCTTTCCCTTTATGTCCGGCTGACCCTACAAGAAAGGTCAAACACAATGCATTATGGGGGAGTTAACAAAAAAAAAAAATACAAAAAAAATATCCAAAATAACAAAACCATTTTTTTCTCTTACAAAAGATTTAAAAACTGTATTAACCATAGTTTTACTTTTTTTTTTTTTTGCCAAGCCCCCCAGATAAGTGGCTCATGCATTTGTGATTTGCACCTTTCTTGTAAGCAACAGCTCAGACGGATAAAGACCTTCCTACTCAAAACGGCCTGGTCCTGTGTGAACGGGGCTGTGGTGGAGAGACGCAGACCCGCCGTACAGTCTTTCACCCGGTCTGTACGGCAGTGCCAGTCTGTGATGACCAGCACACGCAGAAGCTGTTCACAGTCCTTCCTGATTGGCTGTTTTAAGAGGAGGTTCAGACTGGCTACGGACAAAATCACTCTGTCCTCCGACTTCTAATTAAGGTCCATCACTTTTTCTGCTCCTACACGATTGGTGGTTCTTCTGCCTGCTGCCGACGGTGCCTTGAATCACTTGGAGCTCAAAGACTCAAAGGTGAAAAACTGTCTATAGTTTGGGCATTTCAAAAAAGAGCATCACCATTCATGAGCAGAAAAATACACAGGGAAAAAACATTTCAAAAACAGGAACGAGAGGCACGTGTGGAATTGAATAATAATTAAAAAAAAAACTGAAATAAAAACAGGTGGGACAGTCACTCTTGATGAAGGTGCAGAGATGAGGCGGCAGCAATAAATACTGAGCGGGTGTTTACAGCTTACAGAGTGTGTGTGTGTGTGAATTCGTTTTCGAGCACTCTTGAAACTGAGGTCAATAAGGGTGAGGTGCCCAAGTTCACACACTCAGACTTTAATGGAGGTCAGTGAACTTGAAATAAAGTCGACAACAAATGAGCTCTGATGATCAAAGCCCAGTTTACGTCTGTCTGAGGTGAAGTCAGGCAGGTGTGACTCGTCAGTTATGGCAGTTTTATGTAGTTTGAGGACCGTATGAAGCATCTTGTTTGTGTTTATGTATCTTGTTTATGTAAATTCTAAAGCAACACCTCTCGACAGTACAGTTCACTCTCTCAACCACATGTGCGCGCACGCGCACACACACACACACACACACACACACACACACACACACACACCAGGCACCAGCGTCTTCTCCCAAGAGATCTGATCACCTCAGTTTAAAAGCTCCTAGCTGACAGATCTGAAACCCCCTGGAGTTCACACCGGGGCAGCGCGCCCGTTCACACCGGGGCAGCGCGCCCGTTCACACCGGGGCAGTACCACTTTTACTGATGTACAATACAAAAATGCTGTGCAATTCAGGAACACTTTAATGGAACGTCACGTGGTTTATTATTAATGCACTTGGGGACCAACCGCATCTGAGCACGTATGTGTACCCGCGTGTGTGTGTGTGTGTGTGTGAGAGACTCTGCGAGAGAGAGACAGACAGAATGAGTGAGAGAAACACTGAAGGACTGAGCGAGTTTTAAGCAGTCTGGTTTACAGTCAGCGTGCTGCTCAAAAACATCACGGCTCATCTGAGCTGTTAACAGAGGTATGACTCACGCGGTCATGAGGGGTGAAGGAGACTGTGCTCTTCACAAAACACAAAAACAAGAGCATTAACCTGTTCCATCCTTTTCCATCATATCCAACCAAACAACCTCCATCCAGTGCCCATGAGACACACACATCTAGAATTTTATTACAACTCTGACAATATCTACTGCCTTTATAGAAAATACAAATAATTAGGAATTCCTTCTTTTGACTGCAGACAGCACTTTGAAAGCCCAACCCATAAAACAACTCGGACAAATTGTCAATAAAAATGAGTTCCTTGGCCTTCAAACGCATGACTACACCTCCACCCCGATGCTTTTAGGCCCCTCCCCCTGGTGGGCGGTTCTAGGTGCATCATCCCCCTCCCCCCTGGACACACTTACCACCCAGCTCTGCGTTGGTGATACGCAGGGAGGCGTTCTCCGACTGGAGGCCACGGTTCTTCTCCAGCAGTAAGACCTCCAGCGGTTTGGATGAGTCCTGAAGGAGGGTTTTGGGTCAGTGGAGTGTGACGTGCCAATGATTTGATGTAGACGTTTATTTTGACCCTCCCGGCAGACTCATCTATGATCTGGTTCATTACAACCATCACAAACATTCACGTATACCACAAACTACGCAAGAGGTAAAAGGAAAGTTTTCGCAAAGTTCAAAATGGTCACATTCGATATATCGCTATGGTAAACACACTTATTTACTGCTGGTAACAAATGTTATAATTTAATTTTATTGTGCAAAACAAGTGATGCAAGAATCTATAAATTAATTTGTAGTGGTTTAATTACTACAAAAAAGAAAGGGGAAAAAAAAAGCCTTTGCTCTGATTGGCTGGGCATCAGTGCGGTTCCCCTGTGCTCTGATTGGCTGGGCATCAGTGCGGTTCCCCTGTGCTCTGATAGGCTGAGAGAGTGACTCTGCTGAGACAGTTACCTGCACAGATGCGGGGTCCGCTGGGCCAAACTCCATGGACTTCAGGATACTGCAGAGAGTCCAAACAGCAAGGTTAGAGAAACGGGCCTCACCACACCCACACGGACAGAGACAGATCACGCACGCACAGAAGAGACACAGCCCAGGCCGTTTGTTCAGACACGGCCAGACACACACACACACACACACACACACACACACACACACACACACACACACACACACTTATTTTCAATTTTCAAGCGAGACAAATTAAATCAATGTTCCTCAAAAGAGTCTGCGTCATCTCGAATCTCGCCGAACCTTTTCATCTCCAGCGGCGGATAAACGGCAGGCGAGATTCTGCTCCGTGGCCAGATCATATCAGGACGCCAGTGTAGGCGTCATTAGCCAGGAATGTGCTCATAGATGTAACGTGTGTTTGGCGCTGATAAGGGCCAGCTTGGTTCCGGGTTCGGGGGAGGGGTGTATAAAGAGCCCTCTGAGAGAGCAGAGACGACACGCCACACCCCAGTCAGGGTCACATAACTCCGTGAGGGCCGGGCCGGGCCCTTGCGAGTGACTGACGGACAGGGCCACGCTTTAGGGAGCATGTGGGTGGATGTGGAGGACCCAAACCTACCTCAGCTCTTTCTTCACCTCCTCGTAGTCGGCCTGCTCCTGGAGCTTCTCTTCCAGTTGCTGCAATGAGGAGAGAAGAAGAGGAATAGAAAGAAGGAAGTGTGAAGGATGAAGAACTGTTAGAACAAGTTCATGTTTAAATGCTTAAAATACTTAGAACACACACACACACACACACACACGGATACTAAAACGCACACTGGCGTATAAACACATTTTAGTAATGCCAATTGTATGTTGCAAGTGTTGGAGTTGGATGTCATGAGGGTGTAGGGTTGGTAGGTGGTGCTTTCTAGATGGTGGGTGGTGCTGAGGACCTTGAGGGTGGCACTTTTAGCACTGAGCTGCTGCTCTAGCTGGCTGATCTGGGTGGAGGAGTTCTCCCGGAGTTTGGCCAGACTGGCCTGCAGTCTCTGCACGTCTTCCACCAGCTGAACCATCTCCCTCTCCTTTGCACTCAGCTCCGCCTCCAGGCTGGAGCGAGACACCACCTCCACCGCCTGCTCCTGCACACACACACACACACACATACAGTTGAGCCGCTGGAGATGGAAGCAGTGCACAGGTGTGCTATTTATAGTCTCCGCTAGTGAAAGAAGGAGGGTTGTGAGCTGGGGGATCGGGGGTGGGGAACGGTGACGGTCGTACTGGGTCTGGAGCTTTCTGGATCTGTGTAGCCTGCTGCAGGGTCTCGTTAGCTGCCGTGAGCTGCTCCCGAAGGGTTTCCGCCTCTCTCTCAGCGCCCTCCGCTCTCTGGGGGGGGGGGAGAGGTCCTTTCCGTTACAGTCTCGTTACACAGCAGGGGAAGAGAGCAGTTACACAAGCACAGGAAGAGAAGCGGCAGCTGGGTCGAGCGTTGCCGGCGGAGACGTGCGGGAAACGCTCACCCTGGGGGTGCCGAGAGGCAATACCAGACTGGCGCAACGCAAAAGAATAAAAACAACTGCTTTAGAGATGTGGGACTAGGATGCACAGAGAGAGCAAAGACAGCAGTTGCTAAAGTCCCCCCCCTAGTGGCCACCACCTGTAAGGTGCAAGAGCTACCATGAAGTGACCAGGCTCAGGAGTGTGTACGACTCGATATCAATCGATCGGCCACTCAAATGCCAAAGGCTCCACCCCATGAACCAAAAGGCCAATTCATGAATTGAACCCCAAGCAGTTATGCTCATGACTCCGCCCCTGGGAGTGGCCTAGGCGTAAACAACACCATTTCAGGATCATTCATAAAAGTACAGATATTTTCCATGACTCTGGAGCGCTTTGGCAGGATCGTGCGCTGGACCGAGCCGGCAAGCAGCTGTCGGTGAGTGGGTGGAGGGTGTGGGTGTGTATTCATGCCCTGAAAAGACCACAGGCATGGAGAGGCGGGGTCTTACCTGATTGGCTCGCTCAAGGTCAGTCACAACCATCTCAATTTCATCGGCCCTGTGAGAGAAACAAAGGCGGAGTTAGAGAAACGATTAGCATAAATGTTGCTTTGATGGTGTCTTTGTGCACGCGAGTGTAAAACCCACAGCGTAGCCATTACATCTGTAGCATAGCAACCAGCAGGGTGAGACGGTACGAGCTCACGGCCCTTAACCGGCCCCAGCACGACTGTAGTTAGGTCATGTCATGACAACTGGATTTTCTCCTGTGGTTGTTCGTGCGTGTGTGTGTGTGTGTGTGTGTGTGTGTGGTCTCGTCCAGCGACACACAGCATTATGGACTGGGTCAACAGCTGTTGGTACAGCTTCTAAAGGCAGATGGTGAAGTGTGTGCATATCATCAGAGGTGGGATTGGACAGAGCTCAACCTGCATGCAGATTGTGTGTGTGTGTGTGTGTGAGAGACTAGGGTATTTATGGAGCATCAGTGGTGGTTATTAGTGAACACACACACACACACACACACACACACACACACACACACACACACACACACACACACACACACACACA
>JAOYMR010000003.1:21495211-21505267 GCA_025802075.1 Tenebrosternarchus preto | reverse complement strand
CGTGATCACACACCTGAATCGAGTGAGCACGGACACACACATTTCGAGTTGTGAGTTACACCCCGAAGATCCCGCGCCACCCCCCTGATGACCCCCAGCACCCCCCTGAAGAACTCCAGCCCCCGTTTCCCCACCTTTCACCACATAAGAAAGATAATACACAAAGTACTTGAATCTTTCCTTCTTCTGAGCTCAAGCTGTTCCAAGTCACAAATTCCCCACATCTGGAGCTCATTTCTGGGGCTCCTGAAAGCTAGGGGTCACTATTAATAACCACAGAGAGAGGAGAGCTCCAGTTCAGCCAAGTGTCGGCCTCGGCCTCCCTGCTCGACGACGCGCTCGGCAACGGAGATCCGTCCCAGCGGAGGCACGGAGCAGGCGGGCGAAGCGCGTGGAGCACGGAGGAGAAAAAACAGCAAGCGGGATCGGGAGGTTTCAAAAACGCACCACGGGTTTAGCGGCGCCAGCCCGAGGAGGAGGTCTTTAGCCGCGCCGGCCCGAGGAGTCTTTTTACGGCGTCTTCCCTGAGCAGAGACGTCCCACGAGACAGACCCACCGTGCTCGTCTAGGGGAGCTCTTTCTTCCTCTGGCCGCAGATCCGCCTCGCGAGGAACACGTGGAGCGCGAGGAGCGCGTGGTTCCGGCCTGGTTAATAAGGCGCAGGCAGGGACGGATGGAGAAGCGAGGCACCTGCCAGACAGGGGTGAGCGTGGAACGTAGGAGCAGGGCAGAGGGCGTCGGGCACCGGCGCCAACAGGGCATGGATGCTCCAGCCAATCAGCGGCCTGGTCACGCCCAGACAACCAGGGAAACGGAGTGGCGATAGAGGCGGTGGACGTTTAAAGCAAACAGACAAGCGCCCTCCGCAGGCCGTGCATCAGAAACACCTGCCCCCTGCCCCACCCCCCCTCGGTGTCATTTCGGAGATGCAGTCAGATACTGCAGCTGTTGCCGTGCACATTATACCACCACCCTCTACTGCACTCATCATTGGTCAGTTTCTGGTCACATGACCATGCGGCAGGGAGTGTGGAGGCGTGTGTAACGCAGAGCTGGAAAATGCCCAAAACCGATCAAACAGAAAGGCTATAATCTCTAATCATCTCTAAACACCACAGGTGATTTATAATAAATAAAAGCTTTTAATAGGTTTTAATGCTGCATGTGTACGTGTGGTTTATTAGCTGTACATATTAACATTATAAATAATAATAATTATTATTACCACACTGTTATTCACAGTGACTACCTCTACAGTGTGATGTGACCTTAAATGACTTCACGTCTTCCGTTTCCTCATGTGGTAAATGTGACTTGGGGAGTTTCTCCTCTAGAGATTCTCTCAGAACCAGGTCCGATCGCTCTGTGGGTTCGGTACGTTTGTTTAAGTGTGGAACTCTGGGAACGATGCAGAGGATCAGTCTCCTGCTGAAATCGACGGTCTGGAGTTGGCTTCAAGCAGCCCGCCGTGAACGAGGACGTTATCCACTCCTGCCGGCACGTGCTTGGCTCGTTTGGTAGCGTGACCGTGTCTAATAAAGTCACACGTTCGCACGAGCAGAGCCAGACAACCGTGACGAGATCACCTTTGTGGAGAACGTGTACCCGGACGCCGAGAGAGAGAGAGAGAGAGAGAGAGAGAGAGAGAGACAGACACACACACACACCTCGTGCTAGCTCCTACGGCTCTCTGTGCAGGAGCTCGGACAAGCAGTCGCTCTTAGTTAGTGAAGTTCCGTGGACCCAGGAGCTTCTGTTCCGCTCCAGTTTGTATCCAAGGAAAATCAGAAGCAGCAAGAAACGGACGATGCCAACCAACGTCTAAAAGTTTTACAAACTCGCGGCAGGGATTGTGCGATCGAACCAAACTCTGGATGGAACTACTGTGTCAACGCAAACAAGTACTAACGAGGGCCTGGCCCAGACACACCCAGAACCAGTCCTGGGTGTGGACGCCTATTCAAGACAAATGTGAAAACGCTCTTAAAACGTCTTTATGTTCCACCTCCGTGTTCTTGGCTTAAGCCGTTTTGTATTGTCGCTTGGTTTTGTGTGGGGCTACAAATGAGCCAAAGAATCCGCACAGGTCAGTGTGAAGCCCGAGTCCTAATGATCAACATTCACAAAAACTGGACAATGACTTCTGGGGGGAAACCAGGAGAGCAGGTCAACAGCGCTACTGCCAAACCCTCCTCACACACAATTCTGCTTTCAACAACGCAAGCAAAGCCTTTTAAAGAAGATGGAATCTTCTCCATTCATCCAACCCTTTTCCACTGCTCAAAAGTTCCTTTAAATGGGAAGAACACTCTTAGATTGGAGCTGAAACCCCCCCCACGCCGACGACACACACGTGAACCTGCCAGACGCGCTCCTATCAGAGTCCGGCCCTCTCCAGGGGCCCCTCTTCCAGCCTGGAGAGGGGCAGAAAGACCCAGAGCCTGAAGCGAGGACACCTCCGGCCTTCCTACGTGGGCCGATCGGAGCGCGTCCCAGAGCTCCCGAATACCAGCGTTCCTCCAGGCCCGATGGAAGAACCCTTTAACTGTGGGAGAGCAGCCAGTCTTTAACCTTGATGTTTTCATACTGAAAGGAGAGCAAAAGGCAAGGAACAAAATCGGCTTTGTGCGCGTCTGCAGGCAAGATATGCTGCCAGCTGAAGTGCCTCGCTGGCTGTGGTGAATGGAGCCCTGTTCAACTACAAAGACAGCAGGGTTAGGTGGTGTGTCCTGCCGGAGCGGCTCTTTCAGGCGCGCGCGCGCGCGCACACACACACACTCAGGAAGGAGAACTTTTGAGAGAACACAGAACAGGTAAAAAACAACACACCGCACAAATTCCATTTTCTCACGCCAAGCGCCGTCTCACTGTCCTGGATCGCAGCAGAGATGTTTTCACCAGACAGTGCTTTTCCCTGGACAGCGCTGGTTCCCACTTAATGCTCCTGGACTTTACATAAGCACTTCAAGAAAGTGTCCTTCCAAACAGAGCGGCTAGTAAAGGAGAACAGAGTTTGAAAATCAAACAGGAATCAGACGACCTTGCTCTTCTCTCAGTGCGAGAGTGTGTGTGTGTGTGTGTGTGTGCGCGTGTGTGTGTGTGTGTGTGTGTGAGAGAGAGAGAGAGCTCCTCTGATACGGCTGTCGACCACAGCGGTACGCTGACCTACGTCAACGGGAGCTCCAGTCTTCTGCTGAAACACACGGCTCAAATTATTTATTAATTTATTTATTTTCCGCTGAAGTAAGCGTTCTGGACCTCAAATTTAGCAGGATGGCAATGAAACTTCTGTGCAATGTACTGGATTACAAGCAGCAAGGTGGGGTGGAGGAGATGTGGGTGTAGTGGGTGAGGGGGGCAAGCACACAGCTCCCAGGGCCCCACACACACACACAGCTCCCAGGGCCCCACACACACACACACACACACACACCCCGTGCTGAACCCAGCCCCCAGGGCCCCACCCACACACACACACACACACACGGGCTTTTAACACCCCACCTTTTCCCAATGGGAAACTGAAAAGAAAGGTTTATTAGCCCTGGACTAAACCTGGCCACCATGGAAAATTTTACAAGGAGATTCGCAATTTACAGTGCGATTTACTCCAGCACAGGACAAGGCTTAAACAGTCTTTGGAAAGTATACAGATCGATTCTGAATGAGTCATTCACGTCTAGGCAAAGTCTTCTGGTGCTCTCCGGTGTTCATTATAATGAAGACCCAATCCAACCACCCCAGTAAGGTTCTAATCAACCACACCCTCTTAGACAGGCCAGCAAAGCTGCAGCATTTCTCCACCCATCACCATCAGGCGGCGTGAGCAGGAAAGTGCCCGGCAGCCAGCACCACCCAAAACACACCCGAGAGAGCACAGTCTAGCCAGCTCCCCAACAGAGGCAGTACACCACCCAAAACACACCCAGCCAAGCAAGAGGCCACCAGGCCCCCCCCACCCAAAACCACACTGGTGTACAACGCAAACCAATAATAACACAGCTTGCACTCTTCCCCACGCCCACATGGCCGGGGCAGATGGGGGGAACTGAAACCGGACAGAAAACCACACACAGCGCCGTGGTCTCATTCACACGTTTATCCAGTGTGGAACAATACTGGAAACACTGGGTGTGTTTTTAATTCACTCTTGAGCGAGAGACTGGGTGAACCAACCATGGGAAACTAAGAAAGGTTCCCATCCACTGGTCCTTCAGGAGGCATTAACGAGACATTAACGAGACAATGATGTATGGTAGAGGTGCGGGTTCTCTGTGTTCCTCAGAAGGTGAAGCTCAAAAGGAGATCAGAGCAGAGCAGAACAGGCGTTTGGAGGGATCCGAGCTGCAATCTCACACTCCTGCTCTCGTGGTCACGCGTGTGCTTCAGCTCACGCAGCCAGGCTCAGCGACACCCGAGAGAGAGACCGACCCGCTAGCACGGACCCGCTGCAACCTGAGGAGAGACGTCTCGCCACTTGAGGCAGAGATGCTGACTTAATTTAGATCTCCGAGCCTTAAGAGGGAATTGGGTTGGGGCTGGTGGAGCAGGTGGAGGTTGAGATGGAGTGGTAGAAAAGTCCCCCCCCCCTTCAGAGTAGCTCATGATTCCCAAGCATTTTAGATTCCAAGCCTACCCCCCCAACCACTTCCAGATGATACGGCAGCAGCACAGATGCAGGAAAGGATCGCACAAGCCGCGGTGCGTCATTTGCTGTTCTCTTCAACGAGACGCTGAGTCCCGCCCGCTCCAGCAGGCTGTGGTTTTGGGATCTCCTGCAGGCGGGAGGCCTCCAAACCAGCAGCTCTGCTCCGAGCTGAACCGCTGCTACAACGGGACTACCGCCGAGGGCTCAACAACAAACCAAAGTGCGTTGGCCAGGGAATATATCAAAAAAAACAAAAATCATTTTAATAAAAGCAAACCCATGGGAAAACTGAGATGGACGGTGGTGGCTGTAACAACCAGCTGTATTTGAATACCTATTACTGGAGGAAACGTACGGGGGCAGAGGGGGTTCTGAGGCCTCCGACCCCGGCGGCTCCTCCGTGCAGCAAGGCCCGCCATCGCTGGCCGCCCATGGAGGCCTGGTAATTGGACCAAAGCTCAGCCGAGTGTGACCCACTTGGGCTGGTCACAACAGAACCGATCCAAAAACCCACCAGGAAAGCATGGAAAACATGAGTCAGCGAGCACTTCGGAGAAACTCTGAGTAAAAAGCGTTTACAGGGTACCACTCTCACGCTCTTAATTATATATTTCTAAAGGGCATTTAATTCCAGAGTGTCTCGATGATTTTAAGAGTTTAATACTCCACTGAAGATTATTAAAGTAAACTCTTTAGAAGACACACAGCCTCGTTTGAAATAAAAAGTGTCTGGTTGCACGTCTGTGATGTTCCTTGAGGAACCCGTCCCAAGGCAAGACGTTTTAGAAGGAGATAGAGGCAGAGGAAAGCACACCCTCCCCTCCTGCAGGAAAACGCAGTCAAGCTGAACGTGTTAGTCAGACACACTGACAGTCCATGGCAAAACTTTCATAGAGCATGTACAGAGAGAGAGAGAGAGAACCTTCACATCCACAGAGAGAGAGAGGGGGAACGAACAGGGGCAGGCAGGTGGTCGGACTTCATCCCACTCCAGTGTGAACTGCTGCACTGAACACTCTGCTATATTTAGATTAAGTGCTCAGGGAGGGCGGGAGGATGTTCAAGACAGAGCAGCCGGTTTATTCATCGAGGCATAGAGGCCACACAGAGACTCCCGTTGCATTTAGAGCCTGGTGGTGACTCAGCCTCAGGACCTTGGAGGAGGCAAAGAGCAGACTGGGGGAGGGGGGGTGTTGGTGGTAGAGCAGGAATTACAGCACATGGGGGAAGGAGCACATGGCTAGCACGCTCCGAAGGTCTGCCATCGCCGTAGGGACAGATGCACTCGGAGGGAATGAGTCAATGGAATATCTCTGCGTCACTTTGAGTGGGCTCTAGGGATGCTTCAGATGAAATAAAAACCAGTGATTAAATGGAACCATAAAAGTAGATACTGAGCATGCGGACTATTTTTCAAGCACAGAGTCCGTCAAATCCAGTTAAAAAATTTTTTTAAATACACTAAGGTGCAAAGGAAAACTGTGGCATGATTTTACAGAATAGCTGGAAGTTAGGTAGGTAGTTAGAGCAGTTCATGTAAGGGCCAGGCTGTTCACTAGAGACGACAGAGCACAGGCACCTGATCAGAAACTGAGCTTGCCAAAAATGTCTTGTACTTAAAATGGAAACTGAATAAACTACTACTACTGAAAGAAGGAAAGAAAAAAAAAAAAAAAAAAAAGTTCTAGGAATACAAGTGCTTTTTGTCGCTGATTCAGGACCTGCTCCGCGGTTCCCCGGGCGCTGTGAGGTACATGACGTAATCATGTCAGACTGGCGCACGCAGTGTAGCAACAGAGGGGTAAAAATACACCACCGCTGTACAAATATAACCCTGCAGTGGCACGGCGGGCAGCGGCGGGAGGGCTGAGGAGGGTCCCGTACGTCCCGCAGCTCCAGAGCGCCAAGCACACTGCTCTCGCTGCTTCTAACCAGTGCTCATTTTCACAAAACTTTTGACTTTTTTTTTTTTTTGTTTGGTGTTTGCAAAATCCTGGGTCAGTTCTTCTTTTGCTGCTATATCAAATTGCCTTCTCAACGTAAAACCGCAGGCTCCAAACAGGCCCACGTGTTTAAAAGGAGCGAAAACGACCTCCATTTTAACCACAGAGGGCCCCGTCGGAGGGTTTTCACCATATGTTTTTACCAGTTTTCTGAACTGTCTCCACCTTCAGAGAATAAGGGCAGGAAGAGGACATGAATCAGCTAACTGTCCCATTAGCCCCCATCCCACCCACCCCACCCCTGCACAGAAACGTTTACCAGATTACAGACGAGGCACTTTACTCTACTCAAACCGTTCCACTCCGCTTGCTTGAGAAACAGTTATTTCGTACAAGAGATTTTAAGTCGGCCATGTTGCCCTTCCTGCTGTTTGAACCTACAGTATGGTGCAAGGGGACATGTTGGCATCTGAAGACCTGGCTCCATGTTGGGTACACAACCCAGCTCTGAACAGCCAGGGCCCCCAGCGGCCCCTAGCAAGCAATGAGGGAAAAACCCATAAATTAGTTATTAATAATATTGAAACTGTCCTACATCAAATGGATCACCATAACTACTGCAGGAATGTCTAGAAATGTTACAAGGACCCCAGAACTCCACTTAAATTTACAATGGCTGCTTAAAATATATGCGACACAGTTTAGCTCCATCCACACACCAAGGAAGAGTAAAGAGGATCAGAAAGAACAGCAGGTTCTTTCAGGCTACAGGAACTACAATTGGGCCTTTGGAGAAGAGAGAGAGAAAAAAAACCCCAAAAAAGCGCTGAAGACCTATGGGTCGGCGTGATGGGACACCTGGAAACGAACCCGAGCAGAGACGTGGTGGAGATGAAACCGGCTCCTCAGAGTAAACCGGAGCAGACACATGGTTCAGATGAAACCATCTGCTCAGAATTAACCTGAGCAGAGATGTGGCTCCAACAGAACCAGCTGCCCAGTGCTCTTTTGCAGTGATCCACAACAGAAGTTATTGCAAGAGAGAGGGGGGGGGGGGGGAGCAGGGGCTAAACAGGCTAAGATATGGTCCTATAAATCGTGCAAACCAAACCCATCTGTGCAATCAATGGCTCACTGGATTATAAAGCATTTAAGCATGGCTCATAAACCATCAGCTTTTTGGAAGCTGAAACAGACGATCCCTGATGGAAGAGTCTGAGTATTTGTCTCGGTGTACAAATCCCATTCGAAATCCTATGACGGAACGGCGTTTAGAGTTCCCAGCCGCAAATCCGACCTTATGTGGAGAAGGAAGGAACGCGCGGACCAAAACACTTCCGATATTCGCGAGGCCTCGTCGACAAAGAGTCGCACGTCAATGGCCTCGGCTGGGGTACGCGTCCCGGACAAGCGTGCGGGGAAAGACCATGTGAGGGTTTTAAATAGAGCAGGGCTTCGCTTGCAGCTTCACCAGTGTGTTCTGGGTGAAGGAAACAGGGCACGGTTAGGGTCGGGATCCTCTGTGATCCTCGTCCACTGGCGCGGCAGGTTTAGGCGTGACCACCTTGCCGAGTGCCCGATTTGAGTCACCACTGACCGAATACAAGCGTGAATCGCTCCTGATTTTGCAGGCAAAGATTTTAGCAAACATGTATCTGTAGGTACCAGCACTTGGAACGGAAGCTGTAAATGACCCGAGATGACTGCAGTGACCCTGTTGTCACAGCCTCCATGTTCTCTTCAGTGCCGAGCATCAATTTAACATTCACCATCTCAGTGAATGGTGCTCCAGCCACCAGCAGGAGGTTTTCATCTCAACATGATCAACGGTGGCAGACTTTGATGGTTCCTTGTACTTGTAGCCTGACCTCATGTTCCTCATTAAAAATAAAAAGGTATTTGGCAGAAAATCTTCCAACTGAAAAGAAAATAACTACAGCGAACAGACTGTTGGTCAACATTTTGATGCACAGTAGTGTCTACAGGACATGTACAGTATACACACAACACTATACGTGAGGTTTTAGCTACCAGTTATCTTTCTCAGTACCATGAAAAGGGGACTGGCCAATTACAGCCCCCCCCCCCCCAATTCCCAGCCCCCCAGGACAAATTGGAGGTAGTGTTCAGGTTAGGAGAAGCACTGAAAGCCCAGTGCAGGAGCTGAACAGGTCTCATCCAGCGATATTGAGAAGCACATAGAAGAAGACAGGTGAACCACAGAATACATGACAGCCTTCACAGACTCCTCCATCACAACAGACTCTATCCCAGGCAGAGGTTTTCACTTCATATTCTCTCTCATGTATTTTTTAGGTAAAAGAATGCGCACCTCTCACAACGTGGGCCGGAGGTTCGTACGGTGTCATATCTGAAAATGTCCTGCTGTTCCAGGTACTCGAGTCAGCATCTATGCCCTGTCTCCTGTGTTTTTACCAGTTCGACAGCAATCATGACAGATGATCACATCCCTCATGCTGGGTGAACTTTCATTAAAGTCACACATCAGTTTTCCCTGAGAGAACATACGTATTCCTTAATAATTAGTTTATAATCAACGTTAATTCAGGTTACTCACCTATTCTTATTATAAATAAATGCAAAGATTTTGATTCAACTAGCATATCCAAGGAACTCAACACTTTGATCATTTAAAATATTTAGACTACTGATGTGTTTTGGGCACATTCAGTGCTAACAAAGCACGTCATGTGAGAGGCATGGGGCAATTTAGGTTAATAATTCTAGTTCAAAGGTTGTTTCTAGGACATAACGTCCCATGTAAAGCAACTTCCCAAGCCTTGCTCATGGAGGCACCTCTTCACCCTCAATCAGACCTCCCAGTTGGGGAGGTCTGTAGAGCACCTTGGAACATGGTACACGTCCACCTGCACAGAGACGTGTGCCATACAAACGAAGAAGACGGTCCTGACAAGCATTTTAATGTGCAAACAACGGCAGAGTTTCCAACCCGGTCTCTGAGGAGCCTCAACCTGTCCACATTTTCATTCTGCCACCAAACACTCCTCACACAGGCATGCTGGGGCTGTGGTGTGCCTGCCTTAGGTGTGTGAGGATCTGGTGAAATGGCACACAACCATTACCACGGCGCATTACTGTTACACGTTTAAATACATCACCCTCACCACGGCGCATTACTGTTACACGTTTAAATACATCACCATCACCACGGCGCATTACTGTTACACATTTAAATACATCACCCTCACCACGGCGCATTACTGTTACACGTTTAAATACGTCACCATCACCACGGCACATTACTGTTACACATTTAAATACATCACCCTCACCACGGCGCATTACTGTTACACGTTTAAATACATCACCCTCACCACGGCGCATTACTGTTACACGTTTAAATACGTCACCCTCACCACGGCGCATTACTGTTACACGTTTAAATACGTCACCCTCACCACGGCGCATTACTGTTACACGTTT
>JAOYMR010000003.1:21473372-21495111 GCA_025802075.1 Tenebrosternarchus preto | reverse complement strand
CACGGCGCATTACTGTTACACGTTTAAATACATCACCATCACCACGGCGCATTACTGTTACACGTTTAAATACATCATCACCACGGCGCATTACTGTTACACGTTTAAATACATCACCATCACCACGGCGCATTACTGTTACACGTTTAAATACATCATCACCACGGCGCATTACTGTTACACGTTTAAATACATCACCATCACCACGGCGCATTACTGTTACACGTTTAAATACATCACCATCACCACGGCACATTACTGTTACACGTTGTTACACATTTCACACCGAGTAGCAAAAAAATTAAAATAAAAAAAAAGGTGTTTTTCAAAAGCTTTCCAAAAGGATGAGTTTCCAAAACCCTGTTTGGCAGTTTTAACGCATATTCAAAACTGTGTGCTTAAAAAGGAAGGACTTCTAACAGGGCTAAATGGTATATATAATAAAGTGTTGAGATTCCTAATGAAATTCTGACAGCATGTAATGCCATCTGTGTTTTTAAGGTCAGCACTGAAACAGCTTGTCTTTTTCTATGAGAGGCAACAAGTTTATAAAACGACCTGACAAGACCAAATACTCAAGATTGTGGTTTAAGATTCTGTTCAAATGGCACTGTTCCAGAAACCATTCTGTGGGAGGCAAAAATAAATAAGTCGTCATCAATAACAGACAGCGAGCGTTCAGCTCCGGCTGGTTCCTATCCTCCAGACATACCCAGCGGCCTCCGCGGGTTTAGATTTAATGTCTTGACTAACAGCTTTTGATAGGCTTTCGCAATAATTACCAAGGGGCACTTATCGCCAACTTATGAGATGCATATTTAATTCCGTGGTTGCACGCTGGCAGTCAATGTTTGGAAGAATGAATAGAAACAAATCTGCCCCAGTTAAGAGAGACTATAAAGCAGTCATGTTACAGAATTCTTTAAATCACCCCGTATCAAAGACGAGATGAAATCATCCAGACTACATGCGGCTGTAGTAACGACTGTATACCGTCTTTTTTTTTCTCCTGTCGTGCCAAAATGTTAATAACTCAGTCGTAATGTAATGTATTGTCCATGTAGCTTCATTTAAGAGTCGATTTGTCGCTCGACACTCCGTGCAAATAACTTAAATGACTGAAGGTTTCACGAATTATGTAACCACACACAAAAAAAATGAACAGATCCTTTATGAATTTAGATATCGAAAACATTTAATGCACAAGTATTTTGCAGGTTGACAGGCAGCATCACTGTTCTCTAGACATTATACATATGCTTGCATTGTGTCGCGATCAAAAACGACACGACACACACTGACTGGGTATAATGTGCTAATGGTAGCCCATCAAACTCAAATCTAGCCGTATCCTGCTGCGGGAGGGCTACGCTGCTCGCGGATTAACAGGCGCCCCACCGAGGGGCAAAAAAAGAGAAAAGACATTTAAAAATTAAGTGCATGAATATTCCAAGAAAATGTGGCCGTGCTTTATGAAACCGGAGGCTACCAAGTCAGCAACACATTTATTTGTACTGCCATGTTGGAAAGTCTGGGTGTGTTTGTTGGATAAATGTAGTTAACATACTTTTTTTTTTTTAAAAAAAAGCTTACAATCGCGTTTGTGCGGCTAAATTTATCAGCACCAAACAAATTCAGGCTGCGCCGTTCCGAGAGACAACAAAAACTGTGAACAACACTTTAGTAACAGTTTGCCAACATTTCCATCTAAATACAATTTAACACCCGATAAGATCAAAGACGTAGAAACGAGCGAAAACGTTGACGTGTATAAACCAAGAATCACCTATGAAAACCTCGGTGGGTATTTTTGTAACTGGATGTGCTCTTGGCCCATTAAAAAAATTCCCTCTTTTTTTTTTTTTATATGTTTACCATTTTACATAACACACGACAATATAGCTCGTTTCGTAAAAGTCCTTCATAGGTGTCCAAAGTGGTAAGATTAACCAAGAAGTCACTGAACTACCATCCAACACGACTACGTGGGTTTGCTGCCATGGGCCACATTCAAGTTGTATAACTACACTTAACCACTATTAAACCAACCCACACGTTTACACCGATACAACCCACTGACGTGCGAGTCGTTTGACGTGTGGATCAGACAGTTACCTGGTTATAGTTAGATGGTTATAACTACCCTCGCACAAGTTAAACTTTACTGACTGCCTTTACGATACAGCGCTCGTTTTCCAATGCACCAATTCGTAGCAATCCGGTTACCCACTTTACTGGTAAAGTCTGACGCAATAGCACAACTAACTCCACATCTAACTTAGAAATTGTCCGGAAAAAACTTTAGCTACGGTTACCTTTAACTTGTTAAGCATCTATCTCTCTAAAAGATGTTCAAAAACATCCATACCCACGCACCAGTTTTGATTAGAAAATAATGTTGGCACTGAACGGGTGCAGCGCTGCCATACTTCTGCCTCCTCTTTACGTTTAAAACCGGGCACGTTGACTCGTTAACGAAACTGCACCAACATACGATATGAAAAGTACCGATATAAAACGACCAGGGGTTTGCAGCATTCAGTCGGCGAGTTGAAAACTCAGCAGATCAACGCCAGCGAGCTAAACCAGCTAGCGCCTTAAACGGAGTCAAGTCGCTCGGCTAGCTGGTTAGCCACCTTAGCTTAGCCTGCCAAATCTCTTTCTAACGAGGACATAATTAAACCGCTTTAACTCACTAACCAACCACAATAACACCACTTACTGACACCGAAACCGAACACTACTAACTTTTGCGATATGCTGTGCGCACAGTGGGAAAAAAAAACACCCCACTTGCGAGCTAACTTGGCTAGCCAGCTAACAAACTGGCTAATAGCATATATTTCAATGTGTGATGGCCAACTAATAACTGTTACTACAGCGCCACCAACGTAGACCGAGACACAAACGCACTTCAACTCGCCGAGTAAAATAATTCAAACCCACAACACAATCATAAACATCCATTACGACCGACAAAGTTGACATTGTGTCAGATAAACATTATACATGTGGTATTCGGGCAACTTCGCAACACCCCAAGACCCCCGAATCCGCCGCTTCCCTGCGGCGGTGCTGAAGCGCCATGTTGCTGATCGATGGGAATTGAACAAAGAGGATCAATTTCCGATCAGCGAGAAAAGCCACTTTAATCAATGTGAGAAGAGGTCCCGAAAGCTGCTTCCAAACATCGCGAAACAGCCGCGAAAATGCCAAACAACTATCCCGGAGCGAAGCCCGGGCTCAACGCATTTCGAAACCGGGACAACTTGTAAGAGAAAGGCTAACCTGCAGTTGCTGTAAATCAAAGCGCTTCCAATATTGAAACATCGATCCCGCATTGGCCGCCATCTTGAGACATATTGAGACGGAGTGAGAGGCTGATAGAGAGAGAACGAGGGGCTGGAGTTCAGAGAAAAGGAGGGGGAAGTGCCGAAAACACGGAGCGGAGCTATTGAACAGGGCCTTCGCTTATTGAACAGTAGCGCGGAATGGAGTTATTGAACAGGAACCTACTGTATTGAATGGTGCCACGGAGCAGAGTTATTGAACGGGAGCGGGCAATATCTTTAATGTGTAAAATGCGGACTGGATTAGTGCCGGATCGTACGTTTTGTTTAGGTAAATGCGAATCTTCGAAATATGAAACAGACGTATTTGGTTATGTTATTGATCGATTCTCGTTTAGTTAGCGCGTCGCGCTGAATATAAACAAGAAATATTAGCTTTGATCTTTTATCAAGTTATTTTAAAACCTGACATAACTTAGACATACGCCGCCATGGTTAACATTACGAACATAAATTAAAAAAACCATTAAACTTCGACGTAGTTTTTTACGTTTGTTGTCGATCTGCTAGCTTAATGCTTCCTGCCATCTGTTCTTTTTGCTTATTTTTTGTAAAACAGCATGCCTGATATAAATTGCTCTTGCTGAAATAACTAATTACACATCTTACACATTATTCTCTTTTTGCACTATGCGTTGTATCATTTGCGCTATTCGTTATATTAAAAATCGTACACTATTTTCGTTCTCTGTCAGATTTTGTTCATTTAATTATTTAAGACTGTGAGAAGTTGACAGTGCCACGTACGCCGTCGGATTTTAACCTGGACGTTCGTTCTTGATCAAATTGTTTGATTTCTTATGGCAATGCCGATGAACTTGAACGTGAAAGCAGGTTAATAGCGCCTCCATTGGCGATCAGGAGAATTGCGGGTTGCTTCTCGCGTGCATATAAACATTTTCTTCTAACGCTCCAGTTTGTATGAAGGAAAGAAATAATTTGTAAAAAGAAAGAAAGAAAAAAGACAGGAAAAAGAAAATAATCAACAGTTTGCTCTCTGATGTTAAGCAAACAAATTTTTGTCAGGTAATTTAAGGGCTTGATTTTTTAAAATCATTTTTGTGCCATGATGTTTGCACAAAATCCTAAAGATGTTAAATTTCAATTCAGTGTATCCTACTTTTAGATTTGAAAGCCTATGCAGGTGTCCTACTTATAGATTTGAAAGCCTACACATAGGTACAGTGACACTAATCTGCTGAAAATACTATTTACTCAGCTGGGCTAGCAACGTGTTTTTACAAGTGCAGTTCTCAGCGTCCAATCAGCCATTCTAAACGTCCATCAAGTCACTTCGCCAAAAAAAATTTCACGATAATACTTTTACAGGCATGGAGCACTTTAATACCCACCAAAAAAGCTTTAAATGGAACACTGAGTGCATTTTAAAGCACACTGTCAACTGGTGCTCATTACATTTTCCAGTTGATTCAGTGGAAAGTCTGGCTCCTGGCTAACGACTATGGGACTTTTATGATTCGAAATTAGATTTAACTCTTTTTAGATGTCTAAACGGTGAGTATTTAACTCCTGTGTCATCAACAGTGAACTGTAATGTAAAAATAAATCTGGAACCAACTTTTTCAGGCTCTATTTCTGGAAGCTATTCCATTGCTTGTTAATGAGGTATACAGACTGCAAGAATATGCAGCTCATGAATGCGTCGATCTGGATTACGGTACCCAGAAGCCCAGGGGGAGTGCGTAGGATTGATAAAAAAAAGTTTTTATTTTATGACCAACGCCCATATACACATATTTATGTGTATTTATGCATACACATATAAAGGTAAATCAATCAAAAATGAATTTTTATAGAAAAAAAAATATAACAGCTCATATATCACATTGTGCTCAGCCTGGAAAGAGATATATAGAATAGGCCTCAGGATACTGCAGTTCTCACCACAACTTTGCTTTTATTTTAAGTTGTTAATCTGTTGTTTGTGGAATTCAGACTAGAATAAGTAGAACCCCCTCAGAAAATCAGATAAATAGAAAATGTAAATAAAAATCCTTAAAGACAAGGATCCCTTTCAGATGTTTTTAATTTCCTACACGTAAACAGTTTCATTGAGATTGATGGAAGAAAAGATCTTAAAAGAATGAGGATATACCAGTAAAGGGGTGTTACCAACTGTAAGTAGGACTAATGCAATTATTGATTTAATAATATAATTAATCCTAATCATTATCCTATTCAGTTGTATTCATTTCACATGTAATTTAGTCAAGGTGAGGACTTTTAAATGGTACCTGAAAAACTAGTATGAGATAATACACCAATAGATTTATCACACCATACACGTTCACATTTGCCTGTTTTGTTGTTGAATATCTGTAGCAAGGATCTGGTTGTGCGCTACAGCCAATGACAGAGTGGTCTGATCTGCCGTGATTATGGCACGAAACTGATCTCCCTCGCCCTGCCGACGCGTCAGACGCATCAGACATGCACACAAACGGCACCTCCCAAAGCTTTAGCCAAGCCCAGGGTACGGAGGAACACAAAACAAGCACAGGCTCTGCGATCACTCTCCTCGCTGCACACGCCGACACTCTCGCTCCACTCTGGCGGTAAATTAAAGCGTCGCCCTCTGAGAACGGGAACAGCAGAATACAAGAAGGAGATCTGTCTTGTCTGACTGGGTTGTTGACATTTGCTGCAGACTTCTGGTGACGAGGAGCCTGCCTCCCTCACCAGACACCCCCCTGACCCCACCCCCACCCCTCGCCTTATCTACTCCATTAATCTATGGGCTCTGATCTTTCATACTGAACTCAGGGCTTTCATTTTCACACAAAATATATATGCTGACTCAACTGCATCTGTGAACCACAGGATTTACAGGTTTGTGTGATGTTGAAAGCTGAGCTGAAATGACAACATGTGAAAGAGTGAAACAAAACAGAAAGTCCCCCATTATCACGTGTGTTAAACACCATCTAAAATACTAAAAACACCGTATAAATCCAGACAGCCTGCAGGAAAAACATGCACACTGCCTCAGCCTTGTTAAATCGGACTGAAATCAGGTCTGCTCACTAAGTTCATAGGACTGTCAGCACTGAAACACTGGACTGAGCAGAATCTTCCAGAAATCTTCACTCTTTGATCTCCATTCCTTGAATTTTTGTACCCTGTACCGTTGTATTTTTATGTATTCACTTAAAGTTTGTGCAGTCACTTAACTTTTATATATTTAGTTCACTTTTACTTATCTGTTTCTATTTAAATCATTTGTTTTTTTACATTTTCTTTTATTTGCAAAGCACCTTGAACTGCTCACATACAAAATCTAATATATAGTATCAAATATTCAAGTGCAAGCTTGTGTATATGATTATGTCCGATCATATTTCCATTATGCCACCATGTAAGTGAAATGTTGTCTACATAATTGGCTGGTAACCTTATCAAATGCTTGCAGTGTGGATTTAGTAGAGGTTAATTATAAACCAGAGCCAAAAAGCTACTTTCTGTGAAACATCTAAGGGGAAAATGTTAGGGAGATGTACTCAAGTGCCCCACCAGACTCTGTCTAATACAACACCCAGCAGTGAACTGCTTCGGTGACACTTTCACACAACCTCCGACCCCAGAGGTCAAGCTTAGGGTCAAGGCGAAGGTCAGGGGTGAGTTGGGGCAGAAGCCCTCACTAATCTCAACTTTCCCCCATCTCCCACCCCCTCCTGTCTGTTCCTTTCTCTGGGCCTTGAACTGAGACGTTACATCCCTCCAGAGAAAAAGAAAAACAATCAATAATAACATCGAGGGTGGGAGCATGCGAAGACCCAGCCGGCTGTGACCTCACGTCCTGCCAGACACCCACAGCCCCGTGCTTTAATGTTTCATTTACGCAGCAGGCTCGTCCAGGGACTTCAGGTTGCTCCGGTAACTACTGAGGCAAAGGTAAGAAGATCGCACCCATTCTTCTAGAGCTACAATGCTGAGGGAGATGCACCTCGTTGATAAGTGGTACTAATCACACCCGCACGGCGAAACGCTGCGGTCGTTCTAGCGCTGCTCGTGCTTCATCACTCCTTGAAACCTCCTGATCCAGTTGTCACTGAAAACAGGAACAGGTTCCTGAATGTCATGTCATATTAAAGATCAAATGAAAAGCAGTTTTGAAATCAGATCGTTCATGTTGGCAACACATCGGCTTGATGGCTTTTTTGACCTTGGGGCACATAAAGGAAAGAAACTTCAGGCAAAAAAAAAAACAAAACTGAGGGAAGAGTTTCCATGGCTACAAGCTACAAGAAAAGTGATGAGCAGCCAGGACTAGTTGTAACCAGACTCTAGAGGCTCATTCTGCATTATCAGGGCTTGCATTTGTAGGTGAACTATTACTTTTAAAGATGATCTTGCACTTTGTGTAAGAGAAAGTAAAGAAGAAACTTTGCTATTGTTATCTCAGACAGACAGCTGACTTTCTCTCTCTCTCTCTCTCTCTCTCTCTTTCTCTCCCACCCTCCCTCCCTCCCTCTGTCTGTCCTCTCTCTGACCTCTCCCCAGATGGACTGCAAGGATTTGCGATGACAGAGCACTGCGCTCAGTGGTACACACGGAGACGTGAGCCGTGACGAACCGTCCCCCCACTTAACAAGAGAAATGTGATATTGATCAGAAGAGAACCCCCCCCCCCTCCAGTCACAGATGACTGTGCCACTGTTCGACAAGGAAGTGTTTGCTTCCATGCACACATGTCTGTGTGCTTGTGTGTGTGTGTGTGTGTGTGTGTGCACGTATTTGTTTGCATGTGCATGTGTAGGAAGGGGCACATTCAGGTCTTCAGAAAGCACAAAAAACGTTAAATGTTCTTTTTGGTTGCAACCTATATAACATCCTCTCTTGTGCTTAATTGTTGTAGGACACAGTGCATGAATTGTGATAGAATTCAGCTCAACCCCAGGAGGGGTGACCTTACTTGTGATGATTTGGTGTGTCAAAACTTTTAGACTTCAATTCTTATTAATAGAACCCTGAGTCAGGCGCTTTGTTTGTATCAGCGCACCTCGTGGGATTTATTTGAAAGAGTTTTCAAGGCAAAAATTTAAAAAGAAGCTGTTATTGATTTCTGAATAATGAGTTGCAGGAGTCCTTGTCGCCGAACACACACACACACACACACACACACACACACACGGTGGCGTGATGACAGGGTTCCTGTGACACTGTCATCCCCAGCATGAACAGAACAATGACTTGTTCCCATTTGATGAAATGCAGAAACAATGTGTGCACAAGAACATGTGGAGAAAGACTTTGTTCCTGTTTAATTACTGTCTGCTTTTTTTGGAAACTTAGACCAAGTTTAAAGACTTTTCTACTACTGTTTCAGTGCTTAATGAAGATGTTATGGTGGTTTATTGACACGACAAAGAACAATTAAACAAGAAACTTAACTTTATATAGCTGCTGTGTTCTCCTTGTGTTCCCCTAGCAGGTGTAGTCATTGTTTACTATTTTGGAAGCTGTTAAATCTTTGACATTCAGCACTAATGTTTGGAAATATACCTCACAAATCTCCAGGAATGTTGAGAAAGACTTTTCGTTGTTTTCTTCCTCGTATCTGCGGGACTCTGTAGGAAGACACTACTCACTGAGTCTGGACTTCATCGCGTTGGTTCTCGTTCTTCATTATGGTCAGGTGGTCTGCCACACTGTACTGTCTTTTTACAGTCACATAACACTGCATTTTACTTTTCAACTTTGTTAATATTCCACCACATAACCACATAACATATTTTCCCATGATATGTTTTGTAATTCTGCCCTGCAGTCTTTGGTTGTGGTGTTTCTGGGAACTTTTAGGATATATTTACTAGACTCAGCATGCAAGATCAGAAGTGAGTCTAATTCTTCCCTGCCATATAGGGCAATGAATTCAATAAGTAAATCATTGTTGGGCAAATTCTAACACAATGTTCACAATTATTGGCTGTTTTATGATCCAGAAAACTCCTTCTTCCCTGATTGCTCGGTTAAAAATTTCCTGAGGAACTGATGTTGACGCCTAAATAATTATAGTTGGATGCATGATTCATTTCGGTTGTGTCTAACATAAATGTGTGTTTCGGTTATCTGGGTCCTAGTTGAAATATTCTGACTGTAGTTTTGTTGAGGTTCACTGGCAAGGCCCAGGCCTGGCAGTACTGCTCCAGCAGGTTGGTGAACTTCCCTAGGCCTTGTTGAGGAGAAGACAGCAGAACCAGATCATCCACATACAGCAGGAATGTGATCTGTGAGTCATCCAGAGAGAGAGAGAGAGAGAGAGAGAGAGAGAGAGAGAGAGAGAGAGAGAGAGAGCAGGAACTGCAGACTGTTCTAACATTTGTTCCACTTTGTTTATGTAAATGTCAGAGCAGGGCTTAAGCAGCAACTCTGACTCACTCTCACTGCACTCCTGAGATAAGTTATCTACTCACCCACTACACATTTTTTAATTACACTTATTTTATGTTTACGCTAATTATGTTTTACACCTTACACCACTTTCAAGAAGTTTATAAAACAATCCTTTATTCTAGGTAACATACTTCTCTGTTATGGTGTAGGTATAAATATGATCAGTGGTAACTTGATTTGATAAAAATCCAATTTGACTTTGACTCAAGACATTAATAATAAGGAAGTTTAAAAATCGTAAGTTTAAGATACTGCACAGAACCTTCTCCCAAATGTTTGGGATGGGACAGAGTCACGTTTATCTCCAGCTTTAAAATTATATGGAATTATAAGTCCATGATTACAGATGTCAGTGAAGATACATACACTCAGAACCAAATTTAAAGTTTTGCAATAGCAAAATTAAAATTGTAAGTTATACTTTTTTGGCATATCATTTAGGCTGCTATCAGGTCCAGAACAGTTTTTTATTTTAGACTTTTAATTTGGTCTAAGAGCAGTTTGGTGGATTTTAATTACCTATAATAGTTGATAATTCTTCCAGCTTCCTGTTTATGTTGTTTTGTGGAAATTATTCTACATTTCTGTAAAAGGGTTTAGAAAGCCTTTTCTTTTTTAGGCTTGTCCATATATTTCCATCTTTCCAGTTCTTCAAAGTCTTTCTTTATCAAGCTGTTTTGTTTTTTCCAAAAAAGTTTATTTTGATAGGTCTCAATTAGCCAGATAACCTCCTTCTTTACTGTAAACATATGTGGTATTCAGAATAGTGTCTGAAAGTGTTTGGATTTCTGGACTACAAATGGCTTTCTGTAACTCTTCAGTGCTATTTTGGGTCCATCTGTATAATTTCCTGATATTAAACAGCTTACTGGGGTGTGTGGGTGTAATTCTCTGTCCTTTTAATAAACACAGTAATTTGACTGTGATCAGACAGAGTAGTTAGTGGCTTTACAGTGAATTCACAGCGAAAGGGGTGGGGGTTTAAATCTGTTATCATAATCTACCGATTTTGCTGGTTTTGGGGACCCTGTATGTTTCTGAAAGTTGTTATTAATATATGAGAATTTGTTTTTCATATATTTATCAGCTTTTGTGTTTCTGAAATCAGAAATGTTGATAAATATATTAAAATATTAAAGAACCTATATCGTGCTTCTGTTCTAGTGTTTAGGTCCCTTCAGGCGATCACGTTTCCCTGGAAACGCTCCTCTTCCTAACGTCTCTTCAGAGTAGTATACACACACTGGTGAAGGAATATATATCGGCCAAAGAAATAGGTTTTTGTCTGAGGAAACTACTTTTTTTAGCCGAAAATAATCCATTTTTTAGTATATTTATTAAAGTTGTGTGTTTTCGATTTATTCCGTACTGTCATTCCTCTGAGTCCGTGTTCTGGCGTGGTGTCGGGGGGGGGGCAGAGTTCAGTTCTCTCTGGTGCTGGGGTCCGTCAGGGGCAGCTGCGATTCTGAAACATGCTTCTTCCGGCAGTACAATATCTGTGTATTTGATGTCGTGTTGGAAATCCTTATTTAGAGATTTTAAAATCCTTATTTAGAGGTGTTCATTTGAAGGCTGAGGATATTCCACACCACAAAGTGAAACCATGATCGCTTTCCTTTAAAATAAGATAAACGTACAAAGGTAAATAAATATATTTTAAATCTGTAAATGCTTTAAATCTAGTGTATGTGAGTGTATTTTTAAAGATAAATTAAATGTTAATGCAATTCAAAGCTGTATCCAGTACTATTTCAGTATTAAGTGTCCTGTGGGTATTAAGTAGTAGAGTATTATGTATTTGAGCAGTATATTTTAAGTACTACATATTTCAGTATTAAATATATGAGTACTAAGTATTTAAACACTAAGTATTCCTTTGCTATTCCATTAAGGGTTCCACGTCAGCTGTTCTACACTCAGCCTCCACCCACGAGACCCCACCACCATCTCTGCCTACCTCTTTCTTTTACTCCTGTCTTCCCTCGCTTGACTAAATCGCACACAGGCTCTCGGGAGGCCGAGCCTCGTTTTAAATAACCACTTGTACACGGGATTAAATTTTAATTATGAACAACGCTGACCCTGTCAGAACAAATCAGTATTCGAAGCAACAAAGATTTGCAGAGTGCATTGAGTTTTTTCCTGCTTTGAGGAGCTGCAATGTGCGTGAATGTCACTTTGTGTGTGTGTGAGTGATAGAGAGAAAAAATGTGCTGGAGAGATCAAATGTGTCGCAAGTGTTGGTCCTGTTACATGATGTGTGGACCTGCGCGACAGAAAGTTGCATCATTTCACGCATGCAGATTTTTTGTATTTGTATGCGACCTGAGCGCCACCCAGTGGCGATTTAATATTATTACAGCTTCACGTCCAGTTTGATTTCAGGAATGTAGCCAGAAAGGACTGTAGACAAACGCACGCATTTATTTTGATTACCTGAACCAAAATAAAAGCTGTTAAAACAACAATGACAAATTTACTTAAGATATACACAAGACTTCAGTTAAGATAGAGACTTCATGTATTTAAATCACTGAATAAACCACCCACGTGTGCAGAAGTTTGCAACGAACACCATTAATGAATAATTAAAATAATGCCTCCTATACATCCAAAAATACATTTCCAAAATTTCAGCTAACACTTTTATCCAAAGTGACTTATAATTGTGACTGGATAGATCTTAAGTTTTGAGGGTTTTTCTCAGGGGCCCAACAGTGGCAACTGTCAGAGGTGAGGTTTGAACCAGCAATCTTCAGATTACCATTCATATGCCTTAACCAGTGATCTAGGGTCATTTCAACCACGAAATATAATTGATTTGCAAACACAAAAAAACCTGATTACAATTTCAGTTCATTTCAGTCATGCTGGCCTGAATTAGTAATTTGCATCTAACACAAGGGGGCGACTGCGAGTCTCTTGGGTATTAAAGACTTCTCACTGGGATTAAGTGTGAAAGCTGAAAAGGTGTAACTATCATGAGGCTTTGCCCTCTGCCTGCAACATCCTGGAGGCATGAACAAAGCACCTCTCCCACATACACACACACACACACTTTTTACTGAGGAAATCATGTCTTACAGGAGAGTAAGACTTTCATTTGTTATGTTATGTGAAGGTAATGATGGTCATGAATAAATGGTGAAATAATAAATCCCATTAATCCTTTTAATACAATTTCCCACAAAAGATTCTTCACCAGTGTTGTTCTGCCTGTCCATTACAGTGGACAAAATCTGCCAGTTTCTACTGCAAGTTCAGCACATTAGTGCAAAGTGCTTAGATTTAGCTGACTGTGGCATCCGAGACGTTGACATTTCAGCCAGTGAAGATGACCAGACAGCTGTAAGATTCCCATGAGCAACATAATAATGGAATATGGAATATTACGGTAAAGCAGGATGTATTAAAAAGGAATATTCAGCAAAAGATGGAAGCTTGAATGTGGTTTTAGTGCTGATCTCTGGAGACATCAGGCACACGCTTACACAAACAGAAACATGTGCTCCAGGGACAGAACACACACAGAGACACATACACCACACATACACCGCACAGAGTCACACACAGAGACACATACACCACACAGAGACACACACAGAGACACATACACCACACAGAGACACATA
The DNA here is from genome assembly GCA_025802075.1 of Tenebrosternarchus preto. Classification (NCBI taxonomy): domain Eukaryota; kingdom Metazoa; phylum Chordata; class Actinopteri; order Gymnotiformes; family Apteronotidae; genus Tenebrosternarchus; species Tenebrosternarchus preto. The sequence goes on along the minus strand of JAOYMR010000003.1, from coordinate 21,481,715 downwards.
CACCTCACAGAGTCACACACAGAGACACATACACCACACAGAGACACATACACTGCAGAGTCAACCCATAACAAAGAGAGAGACACACACAGAGAATCATACACAGAGACAACCCACAACACAGAGAGACACACACGCACAGAGACAACCCACAACACATGAACAGAGACACACGCACAGAGACAATCAATAGCACAGAGAGACACAGAGACACACGCACAGAGACAACACACAACACACAGAGACAAACCACAATACAGAGACACACAGACGGCTCACAACACACAGAAATGACCCACAACACACAGAGTCGTTCCACAACCAACAGAAACAAACCACAATGTAACTCATTTGTACTACAACAAGGAAGAAGCACCATAGAAATTATCCTGGTCAAGGAACGCAGAGATAACGCAACATCAGTCTCGAGTCAATGTTTTAATTAATAGGTTAATTAACAGACATGATTAAACCCAAGTGCCATAACAGACATGATTAAATTCCACATAGTAACAGACACACGTGACTAATTTTGGCCTGAAAACCATCCAGTATACTGTCTTGCCCCCACGGCATCCTGTCCTTCAGGACCCTGACGAGACCCCTGCAGAGGACTCCCCCCTCTCTGTCTCGGGGGTCTTGCATCTAACACAGTAACAACAACGACTGACACGAGCATATTAATCACAGATACTTTCACATCCCATGTTCTATACACACACACACACACACACACACTACAGCATTAAGCTTAATGGACCACCACAATCATATGCTCTTTAATTCTGTCAGCTGGCACACACACACACATGCGTGAGCACGTGCGCGCGCGCACACACACACACACACATGCGCTTGGACCTGCCCAACTGCTGCCAATCCTTTAGAAGTCATCTCATAAATAATGCCAACAATGTCCATGTCTAAATTTATGCGCTGACCCTCAGTACAAGCCTTACTTGTGCTGCTGTCTGCTTACACTCTATTGTTTTTTTTTTGCCAGTCGTTGCCTGGGAGACAGACTGGCGTCTGAAAGTAAACACAAAGCCGTTCTGATGAATCAATCATTTCCCTCCCCAGCTTGGATGCAGGATTGGTGATGAGGTCACAATGGTATGTGTCCACACAAAAATGACCCAGAATTCTCTGATTCAGGATCAGTTCTGATGTCCATGTATTGTTCAGTTCAGGGGCGTCGGCTTGCTGCCTCCTCTAGTCTTGTACGATTCAGCCAAATCAATTTTATTTTTTTACAGGAAGAGCTATACCCAAGGAGTCAAAGACATTAATTCAGACTATATGTAGTGTGTAGATGGGGTGGGAAGCCATTTGGGATTCTTCCTCTGTCAGTCCTGAGATGATTTATACACTTGACCCCTGGTTTATTTTAGTCCACAGAACACGGAAAAAGCTTTATTGGAAAATTAGGTCATACCACATCAATGCAAATACGAAACCAGAAGCAGAAAGAACAAACTCTGCATTAATAACTAAGTCCCTCTGCGCTACTCATGTGTTCATGTGTTCATGCGTTCATGGATTCATCAGTTCATGTGTTCATGAGTTCATGGATTCATCAGTTCATGTGTTCATGAGTTCATGGGTTCATTTCTGTGTCACTTTTGTTTTCAGGAACTGACACAACCCGGTGATTTTCAATGCCCTGTATGTATAAAAAGACACTTCACAAATAAAAACAAGTGTATGTTAGTTACTATTCTGTAAAAACTGGATAAGTTCATTCATCTTTAGCCAACGACAGCGCTGTCTGGTTAAAATATTTCCCTTTGTAAAGACATGAATCTGATCAAACACTAAAGCTCTGAGTTTAGCCATGACTTTCTTTAAGGCTTGGTGTGTTTCTACAGTCGTTCCCACTGCATTTCCCAGCACAGGCTTCAGCAATTACCCCACTGAGAAACTGCCCCAGGATACAACAGTGTCCCTGTGAGATCATGAATCTGGGGCTTTACTCTGGGATTAAAGGCTTTACTTGTCAAATCATTGATATTCACACTCTTCCCAAGGCAGTTCATGAATGCTACAGAGATGTTGGATGTTCATGACCCCCACCCTGAGCCACGAGCAGACCCCACGACCCTCACACACCCCCGGACAGCGCCACCTTTGAAATGGGCCTGATGTGACGGGCATCTCAGACATAGCTTTCAGAGGGCAAAGCGTTCGCGTGCTCCGCATATCTCGTATGGATGGCTAGTTACGGCATTTTTCCGAGCGATGCTCTATTGTCTAAACTTAGAGCGCATGGGTCGCTCACCTAGCGTTTGCATATAAAGCCGTCGTCACGCGCTCCGCTGTCGCCCCAGGGTCTGACAGATCATCCGCGGGATCTCATCCGCCGTCACCATGGTAGGATATCGCTCTAGTCCTGCTTTTGTTAAGGATTTCAGCATGATTGTACCAAACCGTGTAGGAAAGCCAGCCGCGTGCGTGCGGACGAGGCCCCGGGTTACTCCACGCCTGCTTGTAAATCCTGTGAGATCAGGCCGTTAGGCTGACGTTAGCTGGATATTGTGATGGAAGTCATGAGGTGGATGAATTTAACACCGAAAATATTTGTCTAGGGACATAAATATTTCAGAGCAGCGCTTAAATTTTGTACGAGAACGACATACGGTGCAGAAACCACGGAGAAATGGCAAAAGCGAACGAACCGGCAGAGCTTTGAAAACATGAACAGTGGTACAGATGTTAAGAGTAAGGCTGTATCGTAGACTCAGTTTCTGATTTACAGTGGCTCTACAGTCCTGAGTGTTTCACCAGAGAGGTGGTCCACTTCATCCAAGCTCTTAGAAAGTGTTCCTGATACACGTTGTCTCCATTAAAGCTTTTGCGTCTGTTTTCGGTGCAGTCGCCCAAAAAGGCCAAGAAGAAGGAATCGGGCAGCTCCAACGTGTTCACCATGTTCGAGCAGTCGCAGATCCAGGAGTTCAAAGAGGCAAGAACCCTTTCTCCCATTTATCCCAGACATGTCAGACCTGCGATATTTCGAAATGATACAAACCATGACTCACAGGGTCAATAACTTTAACAGCCATCACCTTTTCTGGACAGGGGGAAAAACTGCGACTGCTATACTTTCCAGAGCGTATGACAGATGGGCTCTTAAGACATTAGTGCAGTGCCTCTCTCTGAAATATCGATAACAGATGACGATGTCTTGAGTTCATGCTTTACTGCTGTCCATAGGCGTTCACCATTATGGACCAGAACAGAGACGGCTTCATCGACAAGAACGACCTCCGAGACACTTTTGCAGCCGTGGGTAAATGCTCTCATTTTCTCCCACGGAGGCTCTGTCGTTTCTCTCTTTAAACTTACCACAAAAACAAACCGCAAGCTTTTCTGAGTTCACCTGACATCTCCGGGGGAGAAGTCTATCCACAGCTTTTGGCTTTTAACGTCACAGTAAATATTATATAAAATGGTAGATGGACAAGTTCAGAGTTCTGAGACAGACTGGTGTGAGGGGAGGGGGGGGGGCGGTCTGGAAGGCGCTGATGTTTTCTGCATGTTTGCTTCCAGGTCGTCTGAATGTAGGGAACGATGAACTGGAGGACATGCTGAAGGAAGCGCCAGGTGCCATCAACTTCACAGTCTTCCTCAGCATGTTCGGAGAGAAGCTTAAAGGTGTGTCCCTGCTCCGAGTGAAGCTTCCACACTCATAAACCTGATCTCAGATCAGTTTGCCCAGATGGCTCACTGATAAATACACAGCCAAACTAGAATGGAGGCACTGATCTCAATCCAGTTGAGATCAAGTACAATCAAGTACAAGACATTGCTGGGGTTACTATAACCAAAATAAATGTCTTCACACCTGTCAGGTACTGACCCAGAGGAGACGATTCTAAACGCTTTCAAGATCTTCGACCCAGAAGGAACTGGTGTTCTGAAGGGAGATGAGTAAGTGTTTTGCTCCTGGATTCAGTTCCACTGTTCCCAGATTTGTATCTAGAAGTGTGAAACATAGACAAAGCTCTTGTTTATTTGCTGTATGGAGGGTGATTCACAGATACTGGTGAAGGATGACTAACAGCTTCCTGTTTGTTGTGCTTTGTCTCTGCTGACCAATAGGATCAAGTATTACCTGATGTCTCAGGCAGATAAATTTAGTGAATCCGAGGTGAGCAGCACATTTTTTCATTCCAGACAAAAAACAAAGTCTTGGTGTTGGTGAAGCTGGAAAAGACTGTGAGCCAGTTCTGATGATTCATAGACTGCAAATACAGTCACATAATATTGTACTACCATACACACACACACACACACACACACTGGAATTCCTGCATTCAAGCTTGTGGTATGTGGGCATTTGCTTTCGCTCACATACACTTATAAACACACAAACTTCACTCGCATATTGTGTCACAGCTTTCATACACAACACTTCAAAACCTTGCACATAAATGCCTATGGAACACACACACACACACACACACACACACACACACACACCACACACTTGCACGCAGTGAAAAAACAAACAAGCTATTTGTTCCCATGGCAGCAGCATGCAGTAATCTGATGGCTGGCTTCCCACAGCACCCCATCCCTCCCCGCTGATGGCTCATGTGATTACAATAATCCATCTTCCTGTCAAATCCACCTCAAAAGCCCATGTAGAATAGTGAAGGGAGGGGGAAAAAAATGCGTAGAAAAATTGTGTAGACTCAGCTTGGCTCCCATGTGTCCAGCAGATGAGTGGTCATGCTGTGTTGGCACGGCGACGCGCTCTGGGGAGCGCAGGGGGGGTGGGGGTGGGGGGTTTAGCGCACAGGGCTGTTGATCAGCCTTGTGGGTACACAGAGGAGACATGTGCACATGCTCGTGATCAAAAGCTACAGTAATCCCCTCCTCTGCACCACCACCCACTGGGTTTAGCCCAACATCAGTTTCAGCTGATGTGAGCGAGAAATAGATACACACACACACACACACACACACACACAGTCATGCATAGACAGACTCGGAAAAGCAGTGAAGGAAAGGCTGAGAGAGAAAGAGAGAATAAGAAAGGCGTAAAGACGGGCAGAATGAAACGGAGAACGAGGTGATGGGGATCCTCTGAAGAGGGGCCGCTCTCTGCGGGTCCTCTGAAGAGGGGCCGCTCTCTGCGGGTCCTCTGAAGAGGGGCCGCTCTCTGCAGGTCCTCGTTACCTTCGATAGGGGGCATCCAAGCTGCCTCCTCCCAGACGGACGCCATGCAGTGTGGGCCAACTGAGCTCTGAAAACACACAGCACACAGATGCACAGGGTTGGCTAGCATCACGCAAAGCCATGTTTCCTACCCACTGGGAAGCAGTAGTGATACCCTTCAACTCCCGACTGTGGCACCTTGGAGCCCCCAGCGTAGTCTCAGCCAACCTCTCCATCAACCAATCCCTGTTTTTCATTCAGTTCCACATCCTGACACACTGGAGCTCCATAATCTTAATCTTTTTCATAATGTATCATGGGGGAGGTGGGGTGGAGGGAGTGGGGGGTGAGTTACAGCCAGTCCTTAAGAACTGGCATGGGAGCGTTCCAGTGTTCTCTGGATTAATGGCTGTTTTATGCTAATTGCTGTAAGACCAGATTTGATTTGAGATGTGCTGTGCTTCAAGTGTTTGCTCCACTCGTATTTACAGATAAACCAGATGTTCACCAACTTCCCTCTGGACGTTTCCGGTAACCTTGACTACAAGAACCTGTGCTATGTCATCACACACGGAGAGGACAAGGAGCAGGAGTAGCGTGGAAGCGTTGTCATGGCAACCTGTTGCAGATCTCCTCCACTAGCATGAGTGTCTCCATCTCTGCAAAACCAAAGGGACTGAGCTGATGAAGATCCAAGCTCTGAACTGTTTGTATAATCACTTTGAAGTTAGATAATAAAATCATTTTTTGAAAATAAACAAGTTTCCATTATTGTTTGTTACTAATAAAGTGTGAGGTGAGCATATCATGTTAACTGGTCTTAATTAGATTTGATTAATCCGTTAGCCACGTTGGCATTTCTGGGTGAAGTATCCATTTACATAATTTTTACATCATGTTAATTGCTTAGTTTTTTTTTTTCTTTGACAAGGACATATTTCTAACATTAATGAAAATAATTATTAAATACAGAAACAGACATTAAGCACACATCAGTAAAAGCAGTCAGACTGGACCTTTCCTGAACCATTTATTGAAAGACGAGGTTTTTCTGTGCACCAATTCACAACGGAACAGCTCAAACAGATGCTGATTCAGATTGTTTAAAGTAACAATAACAGACTGACGTTTGAGTGCAAAACTAGAACATATTTCAGTAAATCAGTACCTGGCTGAATATAAAACACCAATGAACTCATAATCATGATACCATACGGCCTAAACTACAGGACAAAACAAAAATGAATCCACGATCCCCCAGTCTGTACTGTTAAATAATATTACCCCTGTTCTGTGGAGACTAAATACTGCATTAACCACATGGGTTAAATAACTGTTCACCATTTATACATGTTAAAATGTTCCACTCAAATCACCTACTGATGTTCCATAAAGAAAAATGTCCAGCAAAAGATGTTTACTTATGTTTACTTATAAAAATCGAAATCACATACTGATACACACAAAGTATAGCAGAAACCAACAGTTCAAATGTAAAGCACAGTAACACAGTTACAATATGTTCAAGATTAAACTACATTTAGCTGGAAAAAAAGGAAAGAACGGTTTAAAACGAGAGTTTGGATCTGTGTGGATGTAAAATCAGCACGTCAAGTAGTCTTACATCTCTCACAACACTTCAAAAGCTCAGGAGATGCTGGAGTTCTTCAGCTGGACCCTGAGATCCAGTCTCAGTTAATAACACTGATAAAAAACAGGACGTTTGGTATCAGGGCGGCGTGTCAGAGGGAAGAGTTTAAGAGTTTACCTCCTGTCAGAGTAATGCCTTATTAAATTCACTTCTGCAAACAGAACTTTTTGTGTGCAGAGGAAGCACCACTCAGGGGCAAAGCTGGTCTCTGCAGAGCGCTGAAGTCTGCCTGATAGTTGTGTAACTGTGACCTCCATAGAGGTGAGAAAAAGAACAACAGAGAGAGAGAGAGAGAGAGAGAAGTAAGAAAAACAAGGGAATAACTGCCAGCCCCTGCAATTTAGCTGAAACCTTCTACTGAACCAGAGCAAGGTGTCTGGACTCAGTCTGTGAAAGCAAAACCAATAGCTAGCCAGACTCTGTGTGTGTGTGTGTGTGTGTGTGTGTTGCGGCGGATGTTGGATGTTTCTAGTATGACAGTGTTTTATTTGGAGCCGTGTGGTGGGTAACAGACACACTCACTGTGTCCTGCCTGGCTGGGAGCTTTAACGAGCTTAGTGGGCTGAGAGCCAACAGATATCTGACAAGCCAGGTGTAGCGTGAGCACATAGACGAGTGTGTGCACACGTGCAGTAAACACACACAAAGCCTGTTTACAAGGTTACAGGGGGGAGGCAGGATGCAGAGTTTACTTAATAGGAAAGAAACCCCTGGAAGACATAATTTAGCCTGTGTTGTGCTTGGAGTGCAAACCTTAACAAAAAAACCAGGGCACAGATGCTGCAGTCCAGCTAGTTAAAAACACACACACACACACACACACACACACTAATGTCAAATCTTATTATAAAGAAACAAGTTTCAAAAACAGTGAAATAAAATAAATGACCCATAAATGAAAAGTTGCAAGTCTTCGACAGAGTTTGACCTCTTAGGTTTCATGGAAAAAAACAAACGAGACTTATGAGTTTTAGCTACGCTCCACACTCCTCCTTCTGTGCTGGGCCGGGCGTTGAGGGTGGGGATGGGAGTGTTGGTGGGGGTGGGGATGGGCGGAGGCCAGGCCGAGCCATCCAGCCCGTTTGATCTTCATGGCTGGTGGAGCAAGAGAATCTGGCAGGCCATCTAGTCCAGAGCCAGCCTCGACCGGACTCTCTACAACACACACCCACCCACCCACACACACACACACACACACACACACACACACACACACACAGATGTGTACACACATACACATGCGCAAAAAACACACAAACGTACGTGTACGAAGACCCACACACAGCCACAAACATACACACCCGAGCACACACCCACACATGCACACACACGCACACCCAAAAAGAAAAAAATGCAAAAATGTGAAAAAAGTGTAAATAGCACACTTCAACAGCACACTTCTTTAGTACACTTCAATAGCACACTTCTTTAGTACACTTCAACAGCACACTTCTTTAGCACACTTCAACAGCACACTTCTTTAGTACACTTCAATAGCACACTTCTTTAGTACACTTCAACAGCACACTTCT